>CABHPH010160618.1:9582-29079 GCA_902168325.1 Peromyscus nudipes | reverse complement strand
CCAGAAGTTGAGTCAGGTGTCTTCCTCCAGCTCTTCTCCATATCATTATAGGCAGATTCTCTTAATAAACCCAGAGAGCCTTCCTATTGTTTAGACTAGAAGACCAGTGAGCCTGGGAATCCTTGTGTCTCTGCCTCCCAGGACCAGGCATACACTGCTGCACCCAGCTTTTTAATAGGCGCTGAGGATCCAAATCCAGGTTCCCAGGCTCATACGCCAGACACTATCAGCTGAGTCATCTCCCCAGCTTCTCTGGAAACTAGGAATGGAACTTGGAAGTTTGGGGCTCTAAGGGATCTTGAGTGGGGTGACAGACCCTACTCTCCAGGTGAGTCTGCTCTTGGGTCCCTGAGGAAGGCTGGAGAGTGGGTGACAGGTGGGGTATGATGGAGGCCAGGAGAGCCTTGGAGATACTGGGCTTCTGGCCCTAAGGATGGAGGCTTCACCTGGTGCCAGGCAACCTAAGGAAGGTAGGTCTAGCAGACAGAAAGGCAGAGCAAGCTCTTTCCCTCAGAGCCTCCAGAAGACAGTCCTGAGACACCATGACTCTACCTCAGGGAGGCTGGTGGTCATGAGTCCCAGGACTGCAAATCTACAGAGCTGTACCTTTCAAGGATGGACCAATGGCAGTTTGCAGCTGCAGTGAGTAGAGGGTATTTTTATGCCTGTGGCCAATCCGACCATTTTCATCTATGTTCTCTTCCTCCCTCTCCAAATCAAGAGTTTTGATGTTTTCCCCTTTAGATTTCTGTTGAAGTGTTTCTAGGTTTTTCCTTTCCCACTGTCCTTTAGAACATCATTTCCCTATTTCTGACATTCTGGATATCAAATTTTGCCACTGGTGCCATTGGAAACACTCCTCCCTGACCTGTGGGACTGGCTTCGTACATGGGTTCAAATTTTATTAACCTATTTTCTTGATGAATTCTTTACAATCACACCAAAATAAAGATATTATCTTAGATTTTCCTTCAAGCAGTCGCCTCTCACATCCAGGCCACTAGTCCATCTGGAATATATTTTTGCATATGTGTTATGGGAAGACCTAAAATTATCTATTTCCACATGCCTGGCCAATTGTCTCCACACTTGTTGTTAAACAGCCTGTTCCTCCCATCCGGGTGAAATGCCACTTCATTCAAACGTGAATCTTCTACAGTTATTATGAGTTCCATGGAGATTAATCCCACACTCCAATTTCTCACAACTGTCAGATCTATCCTCAGCCCTTTTTGCTGTTAGAGGACTCTTGGAGTCAGCTGTCAGGCTCTGTTAACTTCTCAGATGGTTCTTCCTCATGTCTGTGTCCTGCCCTCTGAGCCTGTGCAGCTCCCAGGACTCAGATTTAGAACAACTCTCCTCCCAAGACTGTGGCTGCTGGCATTCTTCCATTCGACCCATGGGCTCCTTAAACACAGTTAGTCTGAACCTGGGTTCAAGATCTGCACTTCTGACAGATGATGCTACTGGTCCTGGACCACACTTTGAAAGAGCTTACTTCAGTTTTGTAGAGTCGCCTGTCCCAATATCTTCCATATACTGATACAGTCCAGATATTTGTGTTCATCCTAGACCCCACCTACTGCTTCTGACTCCAGAATCTCATAATCAGTTAACAATACAATCATACTAATCTTCTCTGCATTCAAGAATGCCAAAGCAAACATCTCTTACCTGCCATCCTACCTCAACATGGTCCTACTACCTCCTCTCCATTTCAGAGAGTAAAATCTCCTTCCAGCAGTGCTGGCCCAAACGAGAAGTCATCCCATTCCTCTTTCCTTGACTTCTACAACTGGCCAAACTGTCAGATTGTCCCCAGAATTGGGCTCTTGTCAATACCTGCACTGTGACCACCTTGAATGATGGTCGCTTGGATAATAGCAGCCACCTCACATTTGTGTTCCAGACTCAACAGCACTGCTCCCTTTGGGTTTCTTGGCACTGAGCCATTGATCAGCTAAGTCAGTGTCTCTCCCTTAAGTCAAAGGTGCCCTCTTGCATCCATGAGCAATCAGGGATCACCTGACCCACACCTACCTGCTTCTCCTGCTGGGAATTTGATAGTCCAAAGCATGCATGAGCAGACACATGCTCAGAGTCCAGCCATAGTGAGGCCAGCACACCAGGTACACATCTTCACTGGGCCTTGTCAAGGCTTTCCCTTCTGTGGTGTGACCTTTCCTGGGAAAGTAAACAAATATCTACTCACTCCAAATGGAACCAAAATAAAATTCCACCAGAGTACAACTTGATGAACCAGTGACCTTACTTACAAAAGTGTGTGAAAGGATATGTAAGATTTGAGCCTGGGGGAAGAAATAAAAGAGGAGAATTTAGATGACCTTAAGTAGCTCCAGAAGTTTTATCTAATGCCAGAAAGATAAGGTAAGGGTCTCCTAACCTGCCTGTACTGTGAAAAGGGCACAGAATCCAGAAACACCATGACCAGAGCTCAGAAGAACACAGGCTACCTGCTTCAACCTGGGCTGTTGATAGCTAAGGATAGGGAGTGGGGATGGGGGTTACCTGTTTTCAGTAAGCTGCTTTTTAACCTGCCAGGGTCTGTTGTCTCTTTTTGCAACCACTGGGTGTCTGGGATCTGCGTCAGCTGCTTTTCTTCTGCAGTTCCAGTTTAGTCTCAAGGCCTTGTCTTGGGGGTCAGGGAAGCCAAACCCAGCATGGCTCATGAAGCCTGCATCCTGGAGCTCTCTGTAAAATTTGCAGGCCACTCTGCTGGTTGGAGAGTGTCTTCTCTGCAGCGGCTGTCACCCAGGACAGGGGACTTCCCGGGACCTGCACATTGCTTACTTCCTGAATCTTAAGGAGCCTTCCTCCAGGACAGAATGTTTGAAGTCAGAGGACATTGCTACCACTTTCTCCCTAGAACAGGCCTTGCTGGCTTTCCCTCCATCCCACCCTCTCACTTCCTTCCAGGCTTTGCTCAAACAAAGCATAATGAGGAGTGGCATCAGAAAGGGTGTCCTTTGAGGTCCCTGCTGTTCCTTGGTTTCCATGTCCTTTCCTTTTTCTTTCCGGATGGCCATCTTCTCACACTGTAAGCACTGCTCATTAAGCAGGAAGTATTTCTCACAGTGAGATCTGACCACTGAAAGTTGTTAAATATGTATTCGTTGAACTAATCAAAATGTTGTCTTTTGTCCATGAACATAGTGCACCTTACCATATATTTTTACTTTTGCTTTTAATGAATATTTTTTAGTTTCTTCTTCAAAAGACATTTTATTTTTATTTACATGCATGATGCATACAAAAGAATAGGTTTATAATGACATTTAAATGCATTATGCACAATGTATTTTTAACATATTTATCCCTGTTACCCCCCTCCCTGCATCCCTGCTGATCCCTTCTGTCCTGTCGGAGCCCCCTGTCTACATTCGAGGTTTTGATTTTAGGATTTGGTTTTCTGTGAGTTGATTCCTCACTATCTTCTGGGGTTTGGGTTTATGAATAGTATCTTTAAATACAACGTGATCTAATTGTGTACTCTCATGTTTAGAAATACGGCGAATTTGAATGCTTGGTGTCTGTGCTGTTCAGTCTTGTAAAAGCTAGCTTTCACAGTTTGTTGTCTCTGTGTAATTGCTAGATGTTCTGTGTGGTTAGACCATCGGCAATTAATTTCCTCTCTCCTAACCCTTCTTGTTTTTTGTTTTCTCTGCCTCCTTTCCTTCCTTCCTCATCTTGCTGTCCTGGTTATGGCAACCCTGAAAATGTTGAACAATTTGATAATCAGCACCCATGGTTTGTTCCAGAATTGAACATGGGAATTGAAATCCATGACTGTGGCATGAGTCCTAATTGGTCTTAATAAAAATCCAGAGCCAGATATCGGGGTAAATGCTGAAAAATCAGAGAAGCAGTGCAGTCAGCCACTAGTTCTTACCACTACGAAATCCTCAGACGAAAGGAAACTGAGCTCCTGTCTCCTACCACCTTATATTCCTCTCTCTGCCCAGACGTATCACTTCCTGTCTCCACCTCACTAGTGCTGGGATTGAAGGCCTGAGATCCCAAGTGCTGGGATCAAAGGTGTGTGCCACCACTGCCTGGCTCTGTTTCTCTTCAACCTTGAGTAGCCCAGGGTGGCCTTGAACTCCTGATCTTCCTGCTTCCTCCTCCCAAATACTGGGATTAAAGGTGTGTGCCACCACTACCTGGCCTCTGTGGTTAACTAGTGGCTAGCTCCACACTCTGCTCTTCAGGCAAGCTTTATTTGTTAGATCACAAACAAAGTATCAGCACACATGACCCCAGATCAACTTGTCTCCATGTCAGAATCATTGTTGGGGACACTGATGTTCAAGCCCTGTCCACAAAGACACTTAACTAGGCAGGGGTAAGACTGGGCATTGGTATGGGTTAAGATCTTCCCAGGTGAGTCCATCATTTGCAGCCCGAATGAGGAACTCCAACTTTGTGTCCAGGGTCCAGCCTGTTCATCAGCTTCCTCTTTAATAGCAGTGATTTCTTTATTTTTAAAGTTAGTTAATTTAATGCATAGGGATGTTTTGTCTGCATATACATCCATATGTGATGCCCACAAAGGCCAGAAGATCCCAAAGAATTAGAGTTACAGATGGTTATGAGCCACCATGCTGGTGCTAGGAATTGAACCTGGGTCATCTGGATGAGCAGACAGTGCTCTTCACCACTGAGCCATGGCTCCAGTCCTTATTTTCTTTCCTGCAAGATCAGCTGTACATTTAAATGCACACTTGTCTTGTGTATAACGTTTCTAAGTTTTGTGTGAGAAGCTTATGAAGCAGTCTGTGCTAACAGGTGTTCCAGATGAAACATCTTTACAAATGTTTCATCAGCATAAGTGATGCCCTGGGCTGCAGTCCTCATCTGTGGCCATTGAGAACCTCCTGGTGCTCTTGGTAAGCTTGTAGCAACCATTCTGAAGTATCCCTGTGCATGCAAACCCTTCCAAGACCATTCAAGCATCCCTAGGCCCAGGCCAGAACCCACACACATCTCACCAAGATTCCTGTGGGTACGACTTTAGTTCTTGGGTTGGACCGATGTCAGGAGGCGCTTGAATGGCAGTCAAGGTGCCCAGAAGCAGGCAGACTCATGCAGGATCTCCAAGGCCATCCCTGAGAAAAACCATGCTTTCTAGGCCGAGAGGAAAAACGCCATGGTTCCTGAGGCTTAGGACTCTGTTCTCTGGGCCAAATTCACTAGAAACGAGAACCAGTCTGTATGCTGAAACCATGCAGCTGCATCAGGCACTTCCTAGATCGTTCTTTGGTGGCCCCGTCAAACTCCTGCAGAGCTGGGTAGCCATGTGCACTTAGACAGCATGGTGGCTCACGTGGCCATGCATATATTCTTTGAGCTCCTGCCCCTCCTACACACCATAATCTGCTTCCTTATTCTGTTTTCAGTGACTTTGCCTCACATAAGAGGAGTTAAATTATTAATTTTCTAACTCTCCCTATCCAAAGCTGCTATACTCATTGCAGAAAAACAAAGCTAATTCAATATCAAAGCAAATTAGAATTTTTCAAATATCTATAGCAAACAGAAAAAAAAACCAAGAGTCAGGAATGTTTCCCCATTTTATATGGTGCTGCCGTCTGAGTGCTACTGGAACAAATGATGTCGTCTTTTGTGGATCTCACCGCCTGTTCACAGGGGTGAGATAAAAGATAAATGGCCTCATAAATAGAGAAACAGCCCCCCAGGCAACAGAGAAGTTCCTGCTTTGATATGCAAGACTTCATTCTGTAAGTAACCCGCTGCAAGCATGTATTCTCAGGGACTCACAACTGCAGGTTGGCACGTGCCAAGGCAAACTCAGCCTTTCACTTTGCCCTCTTGTGGTCTGGGAGAGGGTGGGAACTTACCCTCTGTGGAAGTGGAAATTCAGAATCTCGAGGCTGGTGGGGCCCAGGGATGATTTCACCCATCCTCTTCCACTCTGGAAGCAGTAACAATGGGGTCTCGGAGAGGAGGAAAACACTGCCCTCTGTGACCAGAGACCTCCCTCAGGTGGAGTCAGGACAGCCTGTGCCTCCCAGACCTCACTGCCAGCTAAGTGCTGAGGCACGTCACTGGATGCTGCTGGTGGGGCAGTCAGACTGACCCTCCCTCCCACTTAGTCCAGTCGAAATGAGCACTGGGTAAATGCAAGTGAAAGGTAACTGAGTTTAGCAAAAACCACCAACAAGGCCTTAGAGCGGAAGCGGGAAAGCCGGAGCATTTGCTCAGAAGGCACAGGAAGTGAGACGGATGACCTACAGAGTCACAAAAGGCTAGAATTCCTGCCTCAAAGTGGAGCACAGACTCAGTGGCTTAGCACTGGATGATGTGGGCAATGTCAGCCACACATGGCAGAACTCAGTATACCTGGGATTACCCACAGGAGGCCCTTACTGGATGGGGCCCCAACACACCCCAGTGGACAGGAGGGAAGGCTTCCAAGTGGCACAAGGCTGCACTCACTAGATACCTGAAGCCCCTCCCCTACCCACAAAGGTCAGGGGAGACACCTCTTTGTCTGGACAGCCACTCATAAATGCACTCACTCCAGAAAGTCACTGGGTAAACGCATTGTTTCACCAAGTCAGGCTTAGATAGAATGTCAGGGGCAGTCCCCAGCAGTCCCCAGATTCCTTCCACCGTCATCCCTGTGAGGGGCAATGTGCTCACTCAGGACAGCCCTGAAGGGAGCCTGTGCAAAGGTTTGGTCAACTACAGCACCACTCTTCACCCCCACTGCAAGCCCAGTCTTGTCTGGGAATCAAGGAGGTGGATAAGGGTACAGTGATTGCCTCTCAGGAAGCCCACAGCCTGAGCAGACGGATGGAGAAGCCAGGAGGAGCACCAGCCATGCCTGTGGACTGGAGCAGCTTTGGGAGGGCAGGAGCGGGCAGGTGAGATGGCTAAGCAGGTACAGGTGCTGTGGCCAAGCCCGATGGATGGTTTGACTTTCATCCTTGGGACCCACATGATGGAAGGAAACTGCTGCAAGTTGTCCTTCGACCTACACACAAGCGTGCACACACACACACATGCACACACACAAATGCATACGTGTACGTACATGAATACAAGCAGTCATTTAACAAAAAAATAAACAAATAAAAGAGGATTGGCCAATCCCATTTTCAAGGTGCTGGCAACAATAACAATGTTGTTTTGTTTTGTGTTTTTCATTCTCCAGAGCCCTCTGAGGGGACTTAGGTGTGACCAGATGTGGAGTCAGCTGTCAAGGGAAGTGGAGCTCGAGGCTGAGGGACAGTCTGGACACTTCCTCTGCTTGCTGGAGTGGGGACCTGGGAGGGGAAGGCGAGGAAAAACAAGTGAACAGGCTGGTCCAGTGCTGTAGAGGTCGATTCCTCAGCATAAGCTCACAGATCCCACCAGCTCTGGCAACCTCACTTGGTTCCACACCTCTGTGTCACCGAGCGGTCTAAGGACGTTTATGAAGATACACACATAATTAATGGGGATAACTCACTCATTTACAGGCCAGGTAATCAATACACGGGTTAATCTACTCAGGTGTCTGAAGAGTCGTGGAGATCTCAGTTTGCTTTGCTGTTTAGTGTTGTTCCGCATCGCTGGTGTTTCTGTCCTCATGGCTCTTAGGTGAACAGCCTTGGTCAGAGAGAAAGCAGACAGATTAATGCATGTTCCCAGACTCTTTACGCAGACAAAGGGTTTACCCACAGCTCATGGGATGGGGGTTCTGTGAACAAGAAAAAATTATTTATTTCCATTTCAGAATTTCTAATCAATCTTGGTGTGATATGTCCATTTTTTTTCTGGGTCAATTTCATGTGTTTCTAACACAAGAGAAAAAGACAAACTTGTGTTTTAGAAGTAATTAACTGTATCAGCTAGAGGATAATAAGGCTTTTTGTTGGTGGTGGTGGCTCTCCAAAAAAAAGAAGATAAATAAAAAATGCACCAAGAAGGCGGTTACTCTCCTAAGTACCACACAAAGGGTCTGGGCACACCCCAGGGATTTTGCTCAGACTGGAGCTCAGGTGACAAAGGGAGCCAAGGGGGGGGGTGGCTCAGTGGCCAGCTCCTGGCCCTTCTCACTGCAAGAGGCTCAGATGGACACTGCCTTCTAGATCTAGTCTCCATTTTAAACATGTTCACTTTCCACAAGAAGCCGAATACCTGGCAACACGGTGAGGGAAGAGGTCTTAGATGAAAGTACCAGAGTCCCCCAGCTGATGTAAGCAGACATGGACTTGTTAGAGAATTATAGCTTCTGTCTAGTATTCCTAGGAAGGCTCTGGAATCGACTGTGGAAGCCACAAAGCAGAGCACTGTCACCTGGGAGGAGTCAATCACACTAGCAGCTAGGTCCCTATCCTGTGACTCAGCACCCCACATTCCAAAGTGTTACCTCAGCCCCAAGTGACACCCCACCGCTTCTGCTGGCCTCTCCCCCTGCACTCTCTTCCTCTCTTCCACCGTCAGGTTTGGAGATGTCTTCAGTCCCAGCTGGATCTCAATGTTCACACCCAGGCTGCCTGTGGCACGGGCCACATAGGTGTGTTTTCTCTTCCCAGCTGCCCTGCTGGGAAGAAGGTTTGAAAGGGGTCGCAGTGGACTTAAGTGAGCCAACAGCCAGTGTCTACCTCAGCAAATAACCAAACCACAGGACCGAGGTCAGAGCTGCCTGTTCAGCAAACTGAGCAGGGATCCCATGCCATCATCCATCTAGGGTCTGGGGAAGGAGGTACCCAGAAGCAGGTTTTGATGGGGTACCTTTGCTCTGCCTTGTGTCCTACACCCCCTGCCTTTTGTCCCAGAAACAGCCGCCTCTTGCCCTCACAGCTGAAAGACATTTTCTGCTAGATCAATGTGACAGGCTCAGAAGTCATTTCATCAGAGAAGAACAAGTTTGCATAGAGATGTTCCCATTTATGAGCTCTTTAGGAGAGACTGTGTACAGACATGAGGAGGGGCTGGCCACCATCACACGGAAATGAGGGAGACAGTGAAGTTGGAAGCTTCCAGAATCTTCTAACTCTATCTGGGCACAGCTTTTGTTGTTATTTGTATCCCTGGAAAGTATCCCAGTGTTTGGAAAATACCTGTGCTGGATAAAAGTTCGATGGAAAATTTAATGGTAAATGATTCCATGGGCAAAGCCAACTGATCCTTCAGTTTTCTGGGCTTTGTGTTGTTTGGTTGATTTTCTTGTGTTCCACCAACTCATTTTTTTTTTGTGTGGGAGGGGGAGGGGTCAATCACTTAGGTTAGCATACAATAAAAACACCAACCTGTTAGCTTCTGGGTCCCCAGTCTCCCCAGACATGAATCCAGCTGGAGGCTTTTCTGAGCCCCATGTTCATCAGAGGTGAGGAGAGAATATTGCTCCTGGTTGCCATGGCTACACCCACTCCCGTTCTCTGACTTACGATGTTGCTTCTTCCTGACCGCTCTTGAGTCATGCCATGACACTTGAAATGTTCTCAGGGGTATAGAAGCTGCCACTGCCTCCTCCAGCACATCGGGCACAGTGGACCGAGGGTCCACCTGGGACACACAGCCTCAGCCATGTCCAAGCCCAAGTCCAGGTTACCCAGGTAAATGGATAGTGGTCCTAACAATGCCCTGTGTTTTCCACATCAAGTAGGTAGGGTGACAGGTCCCCACAGCTCACCACAAGCTTGGCTTTCTCCAATCCTCAGCCCAGGACAGAAGCCAGGGTCTCCCAGCCATGGCAACCCCCTCCATCTCTTCTCTTTTCTGCCTTACTGTTCTCCCCCATTCTAGTTCAATTCCCTGTAAATAGTAAATCCGAGATCTAGCTGATACATATCCTGCTTGGCCTGAGTCTTTTCATTGAATCATTCATCAGCTGTCTATGGGTGTCATTTTTCTAGTACCGGGTGCTGGGGACAGGTGGGATTGCCGTAAGGAAAAAGACACTACTGTAGTAGGTAGCCACTCCAGCTTTGGTCTGGAAGTTCCAACCCCCATGAGGCTTCCGTAACTATCACACCTACAAGGCGGGGCCAAGGGAGGGCCTGAAGACCTGAGACCGGGATGCGCTCTCTTTTTTCCTGGACCTGGATGCGAGAGGTAGACCGAGGAAAGTTCTCCAGAGAACACCGCCGGACTGCGCTGCGTCTCTTCCAGAACCCATCATCTACCTATCCCTTCATTTGTGGGTTACGCCTTTAAATAAATCTCCTTTTAACTACGTGGAGTGGCCTTAATAATTACACCAATACACTACCCTGTGCATTGTTATTTTTGCATCATTGTGACCAAATGCCTGACAGAAATAACTTAAGGGAGAAAAAAAAGTATGAGCCTGTGGGGAAAATTTCAGATTCAAACCGTAACACTTGCCCATGCCCTCCCAAAGGCTCATGGCAGTCTTATAATGCAAACTGCATTTGTTCCAACTTGAAGGGTCCCCACAGTCTTCACAATTCCAACACCATTCAAAACTGTCCAAAGTTCAAAGTCTCTTCTGAGACTCAAGGCAAATTCTCAGCTGTGAGCCCTGGCAAAATGAAAATGAAAATTACATACTTCTAATATATAATGGCATAGAATAAACATCCCATATCCAAAGGGAGGAATATGGGGTGTAGAAAGAAAGGCTTTGTTCAAAGCAAGACCCAAAGCCCAACATGGAAAATGTTAAATCCCAAAGCTCCGTGTCCCTAATTCAAGGCAAGTAGTGTTAGGATGTGAGCTCCAGGGGGCTCGGACAGGCCCACCCATGGACTTTCCCTCAGACAACACACATGCCCTCTCTGGTGGGCTGGCTGCACTTGGTAACTGCAGCTTTCTTTGGCCAACATCCCATATACCTATCATTTCCAGAATTCATAACTGTCTCCATCCCTCCTTCAGACTGACCCCCAAAGCCTCAGGCACAGACAGACCACTGGAGGAGTCCCTTCAGAGTCTGACTTGATTACACATCACCTGGCCTCATGTGGTTTCTTTGAAAATTATGTTACAAGCCTCCACAGCCTTACAACACTTTATCTTGCACATCTGGAAGTCTGGGAGTGTGTGGACACTGCCAGGTTCTGCTACCAGCCACGTCCCCTTGGGCCACGGCGATGGCGGCTCTGAGTGCATACATGTCGGAACCCGTCTTCAGGCAGCCCGTTCAAGTAGCACAGGTCTGTTGCTTTTTTTAAAAAAAGAGAGTTTTCAAATGGGTTTTCAGGTTTTTACCTTGGAGCCTTAGGTAGATTGAGTCTTGGCCCAAGACACATTTCCCATTGTCACTGTGTGCTGCACACTTTCACTTTAACGGTGCCAATCTGTTAATAATTACAGCCATTTTGTCTGCGGCTTTCACCAGGCCTTTACTTAGTTTTAGCCAAGTTGCACATTTTCCAAAGACTTCTGCCTCTGAGTTCCCACTTTCACTGCAGCCCCAATGGGAGTCCCCACAGATGAACAAACACCACACTCTCTCAAGACTTCCCCATCAAATACATTACTCCATCACAGTTGGATTCAGTCATGCTCAGAGATTCAGGGTATGGGTAGACACAGATGGTTTTGCCAGAATATAACAGTATTCATGGGCTGTATATCTCCAGCAGTCTTCTTGCCTGCCAGAATCAGCCACCAACAGATGCTACGGCATTCTATGGCCTCTCCAGCTTACATCTGTCAATGCCTCTGAATTCTACTCTGTAAGTCAGCTCCAAAGGCTCATGATCCACTTGCTCAGGGTTAGTCACAGAAAAAGACCCATTTCTTCGGTACTAATTTCCTCCACTAACTTTACATCATGTGACCAAATATCTGACAGAAACAACTTAATGGGAGAGAGGTCCAGTCTGGCTCAGCGTTCAAGGTCACTGAAGGAGGAGGCATGGCGGAGGCTCTGCCCATGGCAGCTGGAGTGTGGGGCTGACTCTTCACGTGGTGGCAGATCAGAAAGCCAGAGCAACCAGTGCCAGGGGCAAGGATAACGCTCTGAGCACTGGCGTCCATCACTCTCGGCTTCCCGTGCATGTGTGCAACGTGACCAGCTGCCTTCTGCTTCTATTGCCATGAGCTCCCCACCCGCGAGAATTGTACCCTGGAACTGTGAGCCCCAAACCCCTTCCATCCTTAGGCGGCTCTAGTCAGGATACTTTATCACAGCAACAGGAAAGGCAACAAAGACTAAGTTAGGGGGAAGAGGGAAACAGCCGAGATGTGGGGCTCAGAGGACTTTTAAGTACACAGAGTTTGAGGCATGCATCGAGCTCATTTAAACTAGCTTAATTGAAACAGTTTTACACAAAACCAAGTCTTGGATCTGAAGAGCACAGCTCAGTGAGAATGGCAAACACATGCATGGATAGTGCTGGACCTGCAGTCAAGACAAAGAGCTGCCCACCGCCCGAGCGTGTATCTCCTCAGGCCCCCTGAAATCTTTATCGGTTGTCACCACCGACTGGTCTGCAAAGTTGTAGGTCAGATGTGGATGGCACTGCATGATGTGCAATTGCTAGTCTGGATGCTCTCCTTCAGCAAATCACTTCTGCCTCACATGCCATTGTTTCATTCTTGCAGCTGAAGAAACCTCCGTGGGATGGCATTTTGGAAACGCGTTAGGACGTGCCCATCCAATCCTCCTTGCACTTTCACACTAGCAGTGCGGGTGCATTTCAGGGGGCCTGAAGCCTTGGCAGGTCTGGGTGGTGAGGACTGTGCTGCAGAGACCACCCAGCAGGGTCCCAGGGTCCCAGAAGACTCAGAGTGTTCCTGGGGCATTGACGCTCCCAGCGGGTGGCTTTGAGGCCTGGGCCAGGCACTTGTGTTCTTTCCCAGAGAACTCAACTGTGTACTCAGACACTAAGCAGGAGCCACGGTGCTGGACTGACGGGCTCTCCTGACCTCCGCCTCTTTTCAGTTGCTGACAAAGTTGAGGAGATCTCACCGGTCTCTGACGTTGCTGTGACACACATTGACCTCCTTTTAAAATTGCACAATTTACAGGCTGGGAATATGGCTCAGTTAGTCACATGCTTGCCACACAAGGACATGAGTTCCACCTCCAGAAGCCATGTGAAAATGCGGAGTGGTTGGTGCACACATGTGACCTGGGAGGCTCTCCAAAGCTCTCTGGCCAGACTGTCTAGCTGAATTGGTGAGCTCTGGGTTGATCGAGTGACCTTGTCTCAAAAAGAAAGTGGAAATAAATTAAGGAAGACATCTGACATCGCCACCTATCCTCCATATATGTGAGCATACATGCATGTACACACACACCTACACATACACACACATACATACACAGGCACACACATGCACACACTCTCACACAAATACAAACACATACACACACAAGCACACACATACACATATACACATGAAAACACACATACATGCACACACATACATATGCACACATATGCACATCACATCTACACACACACACACACACACACACACACACACTCATTATGTTTTACTTTGCAGTAGGGATGGTCTCACTAGACAGATCCCCATGCCCAGCATCCACCTGCCCCAGCCCATAGCATCTTGCTGTCCTGTGGTACACAGCTGCCCCACCCTCTTGTAGCCTGAGAGCCAGCCTTGTGTCCAGAGTACTCTCTGTGCAGTCAGATTGGATGAGCAGTGCTGTGTGCTTTGTTCTATTTTATTGTATCTAGCTCCGAGGATTACTTCTTACTTATTGTAGACGGAAAGCCCATTTGGCTTCCCATTTACCATAATGATAGAAGTTTTATTGCTGAATAAATTGATTTGTGTTTAAAAATCATGTTATTTTAAGGAATGTATTACACAAACAGCTGAACTAGTGGGATAGAGACATGGAGACTCGTTAGTGAATGGTATGTAATTGAATTTAAGAAAACACAGGAACTATATTATCAGCAGCATGTGCTCTACACCCTACTTTTTCTATTGAACAACTTCTGAGAGTCTGCCTCATCATGAATGCATGCACTAATTCACTCCACTTGTTCATCTATGCAGAACCTTATGAAGTTGAAGTTTCCCTGGTCCTACTTCATGACATTGAGCTAAGTCTACCCTGGACTTGAACAATCCACAGCACCGAGTGAAAGACAGTCATTGATTCATGAATATGTATGAGCCCCTGTAGGTGCCAGGCGGTCTAAAAGTCCAGGACTGATGCTTGGAGTGCGTGTCCCTGTGTGTCATGGGTGAGATGGGCAGGGAGCAGGTTCAGCACCACTTTGCATGATAGCAGCAAGATGTCACATAAGAGAAAGGAGATGGGGAGGAGCTACAGGGAGGACATTTATTCCGGGAATCAGAGGTGCTCCACCTGGGGAGGGACAGTGAGCAGAAGCTGAAACAGCAAGAAGTCAAATAAACAAAGAGATGGAAGGAAAGATGGACAGGACAGAAGTGGGTGTCAGGACGGGCACTTGCTGTTGGAACACAGAGGGAGATGCGTCCAGTGTCGGAACAGTCCAGGGACTGAGGAAAAAGGGAAATGTAATCAGCTGTGCAGACAAGGAGGGGCTGGAGAGGCCCAGACCAGAACCATAGACAGGCTGACCCATCCCGGGCTTGGAAAACAAAGATGACATTTAAAAAGCTATTTGCAAAATGCCTCAGACATGAACGCCATTTCCCAAGCACAACTCCCTGTCCTGAGTTGATTGCATCTGCCCAAGAGATATGGTCCATCTTAACCCTGGTGTCTGAATGCGACCTTTCAAAATACACTCTTTGCAGATGTCATCAAATTAGATGACATCATACCAGATCAGAACTTGAACACAATGTCCTTGTAAAAAAAAAAAAAACTGGTATCTTTATAAACACAGGTAGAGGGGGAAGACCATTCATTTGGTAAAGTGCCTGCCACACAATTGGTAGGACTTGAGTTTAGATCCCAGAATCCGTCTAAGAAGCTGGGCATGTGGGACAGGGGACCTAGAAATACACAGATCCTTGAAACTCACTGGCTGGCCAGCCAGCCCAACCAGATCAATAAGCTTCAGTTTCTGTGAGAGAAAGAAAGGGTCTCAGAAAATAAAGGTGGAGAGTGGTAGGGGAAAGGTCCAGTGTCTTGCTCTGGCCTCCACACATACACACATGTACACCTACACTGGTAAGTACATGCACAGCATGCATGCACACACAATCACACACACTACAAATAATAAACAAACAAGTAATAATACATGAAACCACAGAGACTTGGAAAGAATGTCACATGTCAGATAGGTTTGCTGGAGTGTCCTGGGCAGTGTAAGATATGAACAGCTTCCCCAACCTCCTCCCATCAGGTGGCCACAGCACTTGTCCCCTTATGACAACCACAACTGACACCAGACATCCCCCAGTGCCACTTGGGAAGAGGTCAGGTGGCAACCTTGCTACAGGTGTGAATTAGTAATTTTTTTAAATACCAGTGTTTTTAACAAAACAAAGAAACATAAATGTAGATGTAACCAACCGTCTTATTAAATAAGAACCACAGAGTCAATGCAAAGATGAAAGCCCAAGAGGTCAGAGCTAAGAGCCTTACCCTTCCTGCTGCAGCTATCCTCTTCAGCCAAGAGACCTACTTCCCGTGTGTTTGTCTTTATATAGACTTTCTGTTCTGCCTTCTCATTGGTTGTAAACCCAACCACATGACCTCCTTGTCACTGTCCATCTGTACAGACCTCCTGGTCTTCTATGGTTGGTATTGAGATTAAAGGCGTGTGTCTCCATGCTGGTTGTATCCTTGAACACACAGAGATCTACCTAGCTCTGCCTACCAAGTGCTGGGATTAAAGGCGTGCACCACCACTACCCAGCTTTTGCTATGGTTCTAATAGCTCTGACCCCCGGGCAACTTTATTTATTAACGTACAAATAAAATCACATTTCAGTACAAATAAAATATCACCATACATAAGATCATAGCTGTCTATAGGAACATGTAGCTGGATCTGAAGGCCACTTTAAAGTCTCATAGTTGAATAATGTCAGGAAGAGAGAGAGGCGTGAGGTGATGGTAAAGGGGACTCCCCATTTTCATCCAGCCCACCCCTGTAGCCTAACAGGGGTGTTTCTTGAGTGTGTCCACATGCATTGACTATGTCTTCACACAAGTTTACAAAGACCCCACTCTCATGGCCAAAGCTGCTTACTACCCAACCGTGTTACCAACGGCAGTTAAAGGCCATGGTAGCAAAGACATGAGTTTCTGAACATGTGTGAGGGTCTGTGATGGAGGGTGGAGAATGAGCTGGAGATGAAATGGATAAGAAGCTAACATACTACAAAGCAAGGATGAAAATGACTTTGGAAAATAATTCCATTGTGTTCCTAAATATGTTTGTTTTAGGCTCTGGAATAAAGGGTCCCTCATATAACAGAAGAGGCAAAATGAGAATAAACGAAAGAAACAATGTAACATCTCTCCTTCATCTCCTATCTGACCCGAAAGGGTCTTGATTCTAGACCAGGAGAGGTGAAGACCAGACTTTGCCTCCAGCTCACTGGGCCTGGGAAAGCCCGTCTTATCTGTCTGGGTACCTTAAATAAGAGGCTTGTTATTCAAGGTCCCTAGGGTAGATTCTCAGAGCCCTAACTTTCAGTTCAGCTAGTCTGAATCCATGGCAACCAGTCCTCCAGCCAGGCCTAGAGCCTTGTCTAGTATAGAAGAAACCTGGCTGTGTGTCCCTGGGGGAAAGTGAGATGAGAGCTTGAAACGGATGGGGACAGTAGGACACTCACACAGATCAGTAGAATTTCTCTCCCTGCCTCTCTGCTGTAGACGCTCCTCCTGCCCCACCCCCACCCCACTCCTGCTTCCCCGCCCTGGCTTCAGGAGCTATAGCCTCCACACTCTGTAGCTGAGACAATTTGGTGGTCACAAACCAGATTTTGTCTCTCCTTTTAGGGCTTTCTCTCTTGAAACAATATCTCAGAAGTTCGTTGGTTCCTTCAGGACAGATGTCACATTCTGTGTCCCTCTGTTCTGGGGTGATTCTCCGTCAACAGGTATGGAGCAATCCAGGGACACAGCAGGGTTCACAGAAAGGCTCCACATCCCACCACCACCTCAAGGGCCTCATCTTCTCAGCGTCATACGATTATCACTCATAAAATCATCACAGAGACTAAGAGGAGCTGTGAATGAGGCCACTGAACCTTGAAGAAGCAGGTGATTTTCTTGTTCACAAGAATGTAACAACACAAACACGCTCCCAATTAATTTTACAACGTTAGGACAACCCTGTGGCCAACATAGGGTAATGACCGAACAAGATGGAGGGATCTAGCTAAATCGCACCTACAAGCAGAGGTGTAAAATGCCCTCAGAAAATATCTATCAGTTCCATTTAGCATTAGCATGTGTAAGAAACACAACAGCCAACAGGTTTCAAGTCAGTTATGTGGTATCTCCTCATGCCTTGGAGAATCACACCTGTGTGAGCCACGGCAGTGATAGCATGTGGGGGGCAGAGCCGACACCTGAGAAAGGCCAACAAGAGAGACTGGACAAAACCAGATATTCACTGCTTATGAGGCTGTTGGTGGCAGCAAACATCTGAGGCAGAACATGTGTGGAATCACAGCTGCCTCCTGGGGGACGTCAGGAGAAAATGGACAGATGCTGCCAACTTCACGAGATCACCTTTTGGGGTGATGTTACTTAAAGCATCATATAGGAAAAATGTCACATATAAATACTGTGAATGTAAAGAGGTGTGCTTTCTCAGCTGCCTACTGAAAGCTGTTGTACCTGCTAAGAACGACTTTAAGAAGGTGATGTGATGATTTGGAGGTGAACTGTTCTTACAGGCTCGTGTGCTTGAATACTGAGCCCCCAGTTGGCAATGCTGTTTGGAGGGGTTGAGAAGTCTTTAACTAAAGCAGCCTTGCTGGAAGAAGCAGGTTGCTGATGGGTGGGCCTCCAGGTTTTCAGCCCACTTCCTGTCTGGTCAGTCTAGCTTCCCAGTCCACTGATCATGAGCCAACCTAAACTCCCCTGTCTTAAGTGGCTTTAGCTTGGTGTGTCACCACAGCGACCACAGGTAAATGTGTAAACTTACGTGTGGGTATGCGGTGGGGGGGGGGGTTCTGTGGGTGTTGATGGTGACCTCAGTGTCACGTCTAGAAGGCAAATGGAAGGTGATTTCCATCAAGGAAAGCCTGCCTGGTCATCCCCATGTGCTGGACAGCACATGCCCTGTAGCCCTGGCTATTCTGTGTAGAAACCAGATGCATCCCTGCTGGGTTCCTGTGAAAAGCTGTGGCTACCCTGGGACAGCTACAGCCTTACCCCACCCCAGCTGGTGCTCTTGATCCATGGAAGAACACAGGGAAAGTAGTCTCCCTTTGTCCCGCTAGGTGGGTGGGAGCGGGTTCTGGGCCGAGTTGCAGTAAGGGACTTTAATCCATTTGTTTCAGGACACAGTGCAAAAGCGCAATGCTTTCCTCATGCTTGATCCACGTGGGAGATGCTCTCCAGCAGCCAGGAGGCAAGGAGAAGGGTGAAATGCACCCTCGATCTCATCCCAGGAACCATTGCCATGCAGGAGAGGGGACTGGCCCGGTGCAGCTCATCTCTTTAAATCATAAACCTGTGGCCTGAGAAGCCAAGGACAGAGATGGGTCACCCATTTGCTGGACAACTGGTCAACAGAAAAGAGCTTCACGGGTGCTTGGGTCTCATGTGAAGCTGGGGAGAGAACAGAGAGTCCACGGGAGGCCCTGGGGTGGTGGATAGAACCTCAGAGGAATGATGCTGTGGCAGAAAGCTAAGCTCACCTGTGTGTTGGGACAGAGGTGACAGAGACCCTGACAGAAAGGAAGAGAGAGGGGGAGGGAGAGATAGAGACCGAAGAGGGCAGGAAACAAATACGGAAAGAGCCTGAGGATACAGGGAGACATAAAGAAAGTATGTGTGTGGGGAGGTTGGTGGGGGAGTGTGTGTGTGTGTGTGTGTGTGTGTGTTGGGGAGGTTGGTGGGGGAGTGTGTGTGTGTGTGTGTGTGTTGGGGTGGGGTGTGTGTGTGTGTGTGTGTGTGTGTGTGTTGGGGGTGTCAGGGGACAGACAGAGCTAGAAGCCAGAGGAAGATAGCAGGAGACAGAGGGAGACAGAGAGCAAGAGAGGGAGCATGGAGTCCGTGTGCTACACCTCATGTTTATCTCTCTCACACAAACGCAACACACGTGTGGACACCATAGAGGCAGGCCAAAGCCTGTGCCTGCTGTCCCCTCCTAGGTCACACTTACCACATCTTTGGATGATGGTGTTCCACTCCACTAGTTGGGATGATGGTGTCCCCCCATCAGTTGGGATGATGGTGTTCCCCCATCAGTTGGGATGATGGTGTCCCCTCACCAGTTGGGATGATGGTGTTCCCTCATCAGTTGGGATGATGGTGTCCCCCCATCAGTTGGGATGATGGTGTCCCCCCATCAGTTGGGATGATGTTGTCCCCTCATCAGTTGGGATGATGGTGTCCCCTCATCAGTTGGGATGATGGTGTCCCCTCACCAGTTGGGATGATGGTGT
>CABHPH010160617.1:0-44520 GCA_902168325.1 Peromyscus nudipes | reverse complement strand
TTCATGCTTTACTCCACTGTCCACCCTCTTTCACAGACATCCTTCCTGTCTGTGTCTATCAGGGCTCTTAGTCCCGGGCAGGTGAGAGGCAATCCCAACAGAATCTAACAGGCCTGTGCTGAGAGCTATGACCTCATGGGCTTCTCTGTGCTTGTTGGGATGTGTGTGTGTGTGTGTGTGTGTGTGTGTGTGTGTATGTGTGTGTGTGTAATGCTGCTGTTTTCTACATGCACGTGATATGCCAGGACTCTTCACAAAACACCCTGTTCAGTCCCCTTAGCTGTGTTTGGCAATTGTGTTAGCTAACTCTTCTTTTATGCCATGGGAAGACATTCCATGTAAGGTGGTGAGTGTTCCAAGTTCCAGTATTACCAGTTTCCGAGTGACTCTCTTCCCCATCTGGGCATGGGGGGGGTGGTCAGGTCCCCTCACAGTTGTTGAGCTGCATGCCCAGCTTTGGCCACTTGTGAGCACAGGCAGAACAAAGTGCACTCATCTCTGTCTGTCTGTCTGTCTGTCTGTCTGTCTGTCTATCTGTCTGTGACTCTGGAGGAAGCTTGGTTGTAAAGACAGATTAATGCAACCTGGGCCCCTGAGCCCCTGCTAGGAGGAGAGATGCCTTGAAGAGGCACCTGTTTCATCCCAGGGCCATGGTTGTGTTATAACACCAGAATGTGGGACACAGCCGAGCTCCTTCTCATGCACAAATCAATGACAGCATGCCACAGTGCTGTCACACCTCTGCCACCGTTGGTGACTTCCTGCACTTCCCCTGTGCTTTTCTCATGGTTTCAATGTGAGATGACCCCCAATAGGATCCTGTGTTTGAATGTCTTCATACCCTTGGCTAGTGGTGCTGTTTGGGAAGGCTGTGGCATCTTTAAGAAGTTAGAGCATTTGGGGAAGAAGTGAGTCACCAGGCCTGAGCCTTACAATTTTATAGTCAGAGTCCTGTCTGTTCAGTCTCTGCTTCTAGACTGTGGATGCCATGTGACCCACAGCCTCTTTCTAGGGCCTGTCTGAAGCCTAGTTTCCTGCTTGTGCCACAGGACTGGGCATCTTATCCAAGCCTTCAGAAAGGATTTAATGCTTTGTGCACCTCAGAATAATTGTTCATGTGTCTGTGTGCATATGTGTGTGTATGTGTGTGTGTGTGTGTGCACACACATGCATGTGTTCATGAACGTGCATGTACAGGCCAGAGGCCAACTTCGGGAGTTGCTCTTCAAGTGCTATCTGTAGCATGAATCTTAAAAGTTCTTATTAATAAAATCAAACCTGAGCCAGGTATTGGGGTGAACGCTGGAAGATCAGAGAGACAGAACAGGCCATAGCCACCTCACCTTGCCAGTTCCTCAGCTGATCCTGTTTCCTCAGACTGGAAGCCTCTGAGTCCTCATCCAGAATGAATCTCAGCTGAACTGCTGCTCCAAAGCCCGAAACCTTAACCAGCTCTTAGTTCCGGGTCCCAAGCCCTTTAAACCCTTTCTGTTTTTGCCATCACTCCCTGGGATTAAAGACTCACTTCTTGGGATTAAAGGCATGTGTCACCATGCCTGGCTGTTTCCAATGTGGCCTTGAACTCACAGAGATCCAGAGTGATTTCTACCTCTGGAGTGCTAGGATTAAAGGTGTGAGTGCCACCATTTTCTAGCCTTTGTATCTAGTGGCTGTTCTGTTCTCTGACCCCAGATAAGTTTATTAGGGTGCACAATATTTTGGAGAACACAATACCACCACAGCTATCAATCTTGTTTGTTGAGACAGTGTCAACCATTGATGTGGACCTTTCCAAGTAGACTAGACTGGCTGGCCAGTGAGCCCTAGGCACCTCCCTGCCTCCCTAGTGCTGGGACTACGAGTGTACACCACACCTTTTAGTGGGTCCCAAGGGATTAGGGACTCATGCTTCTAAGACACTCACTTTGTTTTGCAAACTCTGCCATCTCCCAAAGTTCTCCTCCGAAGGAAAAAAAAATTACTCTGTACCTTTTAAAGCTGTGTATAAAAAATCATGTTTAAAACCAGCTATTAAAGAGTTGGAAAAAACCCAGGATGAGGGATATAGCTAATATTAAGACTCTGACTGGTGAACACTGAAGAAAAGCTCATGGATATGTCCAGGTAGACAAGGTAAGGGGTCTTCCATGTCCTCTATGGCTGTTTCCACTCTCTACAACAGTATAGTTGAGTAGTCACAATGGGACCAACAGGCTGGTAACCAGCCCCAAGACAAGATGGGCGGCTTCCAAACTGGGGCATGCACAAGAAATACCGGGTTGTTAAAGTGAATGAAAACACAGATTTCTGGCTCCTGTCTCAGAGTTCCTGACTCAGTTATGCCTGTCTGGCTTCTGTCCAGGCCTAGGGGAAGCTGATGGCACCTGCCTGGAAACCATATTTGTAGAATCGCAGAACCAGAGATCCTAGTTCACAAGATGTACTCTTGTGACAGACTCTAATGGGACAGAGGGTGTTTTTCTTGGGCTGCTTTCCAATATCCAGGATAGGAGAGGATGGAAGAGGCCCAGGTACTACTTCTTCTGTGGATGTTAGGCACAATTATACCAAAAAATATGTTGAGGGGACTAGCCCATAGTTACACAGAACGGAGGCCCCAGGGCTTCCGGGATTGAGTTCATGCAGAACATGTGTTTGGAGAACTCCATGAACAAAGTTGGCTCTAAAACAAGCCCTTTATTTATTGGGGTGTGGGAATCTTGTAAATCTCTTGCACCCAAGGCAAAAGGCTCCCTGGGTATACTCAGCAGGTCCTAGCTTGCGATACTGTAATTACTGAATTCCAGTTGAGTGCTGTAATCCACCTGCAGTACATCTTTCTGACGAGGATCAGCTATTTCACCCTGGGAAGGAGTTTCAGGAACAGGACAGAAATCAATGGTGGACAGTCTTGCTTCACGGCTGTTACTCACTCTCTCTCTCTCCCTCCACCTTCCTCGCCCCATTTATTCCTTGGGACATTAGCTAATTTGTGCAGGAATTTTTACAGCAGAAACTGAAGCAGGAAAGACAATAGGTGGATGCAGAGAGGAGCTGAACTGCCTACAGAGCTTGTATTGAAATCCAGCTGTTGAGGGAGAAGGCTGGAGTTGAGCCTGGCGCTGTGGTGTTGGGGCAGGAACTTTAGGGGTGAGAGTCACGCTTTTGTTGGGAGTTTCCAAAACTCCTTTCACACAGACAGGAGCATGAAATGATGGAGAGGTGTTTCTGGTCCCTACCCTAGTGTACCCATCAGGCTTGGCTTTCTTTCAGACAGAGCATGAGGAGACAGCTCCTTAGACATCTAGACATCACCAATAATGTCTGGGCTTCATGTTCTCCTCTCTCTCTCTCTCTCTCTCTCTCTCTCTCTCTCTCTCTCTCTCTCTCTCTTTCTCTCTTTTATTTTGCTTTGAATTTTGTGCATGTGTATGTGGACATGAGTACAGTGGCTGTGGAGGCCAGAAGAAGGATTACCAGATCACATGCTTGTCTTCGCCTGTGAGCTCTACACCCCTTTATTTCACTTATTTAAAAACACACCAAAGCCAGGCATGGCGGTGCACAGCTAAAATCACAGGCCTCAGGAGGCTGAAGCCGAGGGTCCGAATTCAGGATCAACCGGGGCTGTATGGTGATTTCAAGTTCAGCCTGGATGTTAAATAGCAAGATTCTGTCGAAATGAAAACAAATCAATAAACAAATAAAAGTACTCAGTAAATCTTCTCCTCACAGCACTTAACAGCTAATAAATCAAGCGGTCCTCAGAGTAACCTTATGAGGTGGGCACTGTAATGAAACTCATCTTGTAGACACAAAGCCTCGGCACAAGGTTGTGTAGTTCCCGGTTGGCTTGCTTTGGCACAAGGTTGTGTAGCTCCCGGTTGGCTCAGATTTCACAGAAGCCAGATTTGGTGCTCCTGAGTTGCTGGCACTTGGGCTCCAGGGTCTCTGCTGCCGCCAGGTGAGGAGAGGATTCAGGTCCCCCTTCTTTAAAATCTGTAGCTTCTAACAGCAGGCCCGGAACAAGGCAATCCATTAGCAGATGGTTTTGAGAAACAGAACATAAGGTCTATTTATTACAGAGGGAAGGAAAGAATGATCATTCTGGAACCAGCCCCTCTATTTCCCACTTAATGAAATCTGCGCTGCACTAATTTATTATGTTATTTTTTTCTGAACTCATTTCCCTAAGGAAAAGATACATGTGTGTGTGCACGTAGCAAACATCCTCTGTAGTTCACTGTTATATGTTTTCCTGGTGTCTTGAGTGCTTCTGTGCATGCCCACTCAGTGAGAGAGGCTGGAGAGATGCTCGGCATGCTGCTCTTCCAGAGAGCACCCCTTCAGTTCCCAGCACCCACTACAGGTGGCTTGCAGCAGCCACGACTGTAGCTCCAAGTGACCTGATGCCTCTGGCTTCCACAGGCTCCTGCACTCCTGTGAACCTACTCACATACAAACACACACATAACACATAATTAAAAACAATTAAAAAATCTTTCTAAAAAGTGGGAGTTTTTCTGTATGTTCTTTAAAAAAAAAAGCCCACCTTTTTTTGTTTGTTTGTTTTGAGTATCTTATGCTGTCTAGGCTGACCTTGATCTCACCCTGTAGCTGAGACTGGCCCTGATCCTTCTTCGTCTGCCTCCCAAGGGCTTGGATTCCTGTCAGGTGCCATCATGCTCTGATTCTCTATGCCTTAAACAAGGCAGACCCTCACTCCACAAAGAGGGTCCTCAGTCCCTCTGTAGCTGATGTTTCTTCCATTCATTTTGTATTCTAGTAAGTTCTTCTGACTCATAATGACTGATGGGAAAACCTAGTGTGTAAGTTGCAGGCTTGAGCTGGTGTTGAAGGAACAGGTCAAGGCACACTGGAAAGAGCATGCAGACTCATTCTCTGAGTTTAGTCTTGGGAATCAGCGTGGCCTCGAGGCTGTGGATTCTGCAGGAGAAATCTAGGTCCTCTTCAATCACCTTGAACAACTAAGAAAGAACCACGACTAACCCCTCAAGGAGGCAGGCCTGGCTGGTTTGACAGTTTTACACAGTGGGCAATGGGATGATGGAGAAGCCAGTGTCAACAGTGAGCTGTGTCTGGATCCCAGAGTGTCCCAAGGACTCCTGGATCCTAGAGTTGGCTCCCCCAGACTGTTTGCACCATGGATAAACCTGGCTTTTGTTGGAAGTCTGTGACTACAAGCCCTTGACCTCCAGGGAAAGAGCCATGACTATAGGGGTGTCCAACCCAAGGCTGAGATCAGCTATGGATGTGGCCCAACACTACCCCAGCAACTGACTTAAAAGGCTGTGAGAGTCTTTTGTGAGATTAATTGTTCATCAAGATGTTCAGCTGTAACTCAACTGCATGGTTCTGGTTCGTGAACATCTGCCCATAACACCGTCCAGTTGAGTTGATGTCAAAGGGATGAACAGGCATGCGAGTGCAGTGGCTCTCCACTCCCGCTGGGGACCCTGGTTTATGCAGAGCTCAAGACCTCATGGTTTACTGTCCCTAAATGACAGACAGCACTGTCTCCCCAAGTGGCTGCATTAGCCACACCAGGGCTGTATAGTTCCAGAGGAATATTTCATTTTTCTGAATTTGATTTCCCCTTACTAGAACACATTTATGATATGCTATATTTTTATGAGTGTGAGTTTATTTGTACTATAGTTTAAAGAGAGCTTGGAGTAGACTGTCCCAAGGTGGGTTCCACACTGCAGCTTGTACGTGTTTATGAACATTTATGAGGTGTTTGGCATATTGATGGGCTAAGGTGGTCACTTCCCCCTTACAAATCATGATGGACTGGATATCCTTTTGAGAGTGTTTTTCTCCATGATCCTCTAGAAAAGTTCACAAAGAGGGAGAGGTGTCATACTACTACGCAAACAATATAATAGTGACACTGGGTCTGTTGAGGTGTGGAGAGGCACAGGAAAGTGCCCCAGGGCCTTAGTTTCTGCCACAGCTCAGCACAACCTGTCTGCAGCCTCAAGGATGTTGAAGCACAAAGGGGCATTCAGTGAGAAACACAGCTGCACAGATGTGGCTTTCCCCAGTTACCTCATCTCTAACTCCTTGCCTACTTCTTACCATTTAAAACTTACAGTAATTATTTATTTTTATTTTTATTACGTTATTTATTTGGGGGGCATACACCATGATGCATAAGTGGAGCTCAGAGAACATGTTGTGGGAGTCAGTTCTCCCCTCCTCCTGTGTGGCCTCCAGGGTTTGAATTTAGGTCATCAGCTTGGCGGCAAGCCCCTTTACCCACAGAGCTATTTTGCTGGCTCCGGGACTCCCTTTTAAAATGTATTATTTGTTTATGTGTGTGTGTAGGCCTGGGTGAGTTTATGTGCACCACATGTAGGAGCTTACAGAAACTGGAAGAGGGTGTAGGATCCTTGGAGCTGGAGTTACAGGTGGTTCTGAGCCACCATGTGGGTGCTGAGACCCGACCCAAGTTATCTGCCAGAGCAGTCAGCGGCCTAAACCACTTAGCCATCTCTCCAGCCCCTAGAACTTACTTTGAATTGCAAGTACCAGGTTTTAAGAAAACAAAACAAAACAAAACGGTAGCTTTCTCAGCTAAAGTTTTGTTTTTTTTCTCACCTAACCGAGGGTGGGGGGGGGATTTTGATAAAGTCAGCACAGGGCTGGAAGGAAGTCTTCTACTGTCATGACCCCCTCCCCCCCGCCCCCCGACTTCTGCCTTTCTGTTAGAGCTCCACGGTCTGTGAGAGCTCACACACGCCTGTCTCATGGTCATGAGACAGCTGCCGACTCCAGCAATCTCACTGGCATTTCTGGCAAGAAGAAAGGAATGGGTGGGCAAGCGTACAGATTTGATGCATTGGAGATTCCTCACAGGAGGCACCAAGATGTGATCAGTGTGAACGCTTCGATATGCATTAATAATAAGCCCAGGGAGGGCATTAATGCATCAGTGTTGCATTAAGGAGGGAATTGAAGCAGCCCCCTTGGTGTCAATGGACTAAGAGTGAACCCAGCCTTGAGTTCTCTACTTTCCCTGTGTTCTCTGTGGTCCTGTCTGTTGTATGCATCTGACTCTGTGTCTGCCTGAACGTTGTCTTGGGAATCTGTCTGTCCCTGTCTTTTTTATCCTCACAAAAGGCCATGCTCTCTCTTTTATTGAACAGCACAGAGAGCATCACATGGGGATGGAATGAGGAATGATTTACAGAAATCTTTAACAGAGTTTTAGAAGGGATTAAGCCATGGACTCCAACTGATCTCAGCTGACCCAGATCACAAGCACTACTACAAACATCACTGTTTATCAAGCAATGTCCATATGTCATGTTCAACATTTATGGTGAGTATTCATTTATAAAAACTAAACTGCTTTCAGCCTATTTGCTGTTCCCAGAAAATGATTGTCATAACATACCTCAAACATAAATGCATTCCAGGGCCATGGAAGAGCACATAATTGGAGATTATAGCTGTATATTAGCTTAGGGGGTACAAGTTGATTACTGGGGAATCCAAGACAAGTAAAGCTGATTGTTACACTGTTTTCTTAAACTAACAGGCTGAGTGCATAGTAGGGCAGCAGCCTTAAGTCATCTCAAGGTGTGTTATTAACTCTGGCTGTGAGCTCCAGCAGAAGCTGCAGTCTGTTTGAGCGTGAGAGATGTCTTCATCATAACGCATCGCCACAGGCAGAAGCTAATTAGGGGAGCATGCTAGCCCCACTCCTCCCTCCTTCTCGAGTCTCAGCCCACACTGTGTCATGCAGTTCACCCCTGGTAATGAAGGCTAAGAGAATGAGTTATGCTGGGGGGGGACGGACACTGGCTCCTGCCTTTGAGCTTTGGTTTAGTGTTCAGCGTTTATAGTTACACTAATAACCCTTGGTGGGGCAGAGCAAGTGCAAACACAGGTTCAGTAGCTGCCTCCACATGCGGACTGAGGGGCAGAGGAGCCAGAGGTCAAACCAGAGCCAGGTAACAGCATCTTGGGCCCCACATGACTATCAGACTCTTGCTTCAGTTGAAAGCTGTAAAACAGCTGCTACCTGAGCATCTGGGTGGATAGCTCACAGATGTGGAAACTGAGCTTGAAAGAATTCCAGAAATAAGGGCGTCTGACTGCTGGGGAGCCGCAGGTAGCAGCTGGCGGATCTCAACTTCCTGGCAGGGAGGTTAACTGGAAGGAATGCCTATGTTTGCATTGCTAGTGGCTTGAGAGAACAAATGTCCTTCAACCCAAAGTTCTTTGTAGAATCATACGACCTCTAGGTGACTGGGAGGACATTCACACTCCTAAGAGTCAGGCAGGAATGAGAACTGTCCTGAGGTGTCTTCCTTTCTGTCCTCCAAGCAAGTGAAAAACAGTGCAGGCCATTCCAGAAGTCACTGAGATGTCAGCTAGCTTTACTACGGCCATAGATCCGAGTTGTAAGATGGAAAGGAAGAACCTCCTCTATATTTTAGACAATTTGGGGCCAAAAGAACTAGATCAGGCTGGGAAGATGGCTCAGTGGGTAGAGCACTTGCTGTGCATGTGTGAAGACCTGAGCTCAGGTCTCTAGAACTCACATTTAAACATCACAGTGGTACCCGTCTGTAACCCCGCTGACTCCCAGGGTCAGACGGGAAGTGGAGATGGAGACAAGAGAATCTTCAGAAGCTCTCAGGGTAGCTAGCCTGGAGTATGCCACAGGGAACAGCAAGAGACCCTGACTCAAACAAGGTGGAAGGTGAGGACCTATGCCCAAGGGTGTTTTCTTATCTCCATATGCAAGTTGTGGCACCCATCTGCCTGTGCCCTCTCTCTTCTTCTCCCTCTCCCTCCCCCCCCCTCTCTCTCTCACACACACACACACACACACACACACACACATACACACACACACACTCACCCCCCCCACTCACACATACACATGCAGGGTGTGGGTGTGGGTGTGCGCGTACGCATGTGCGCGCACTCAGCCCACAAAGTTAAGAATGGGATAATGAACTTTGAGGTGGTGCTGATGCTGTGAAAACCATTTATAAAACACAATGTAATAAAATTATAATTGATGGTAATTTAAAAACAAATTATAACTCATCTGTGGGACCTTCACCATCCAGAATACTACCTCAATTAACAAACTTACACCAGGCAGCGTAATGTCTGTGGACATTGCCACTGAAGAAATTGGGGTTTATTGTGGGAAATGTGGGCCAGGGTACACGGCTAGGATGGATGAGCTAGTTCCCAGTCATAATCCTTTCCACAGCGCTCTGGATCATTTTAATGCAAACAGGAACGAATGGGGTGGGAACTGTAACCCAAGGGGCATTTTCCTGGGAAGAGGCCCTTTCAGCTCAGCCATGATCACAGATTTCCAGTAGATGGCGCCAGAGAGCTGAGAATAGTTCCAGAGACATCGCTGCTGACTACCAAAGTTGGGTGGCTGTAATCACAGGGTAGGGATATGGGTTTAAGCATTGTCCACCTGGGTGGCTGCAAGTGGGGTGGGTAGGATCACAGGCTGGGGACCTGTGTTTAGCATTGTCCACTCATCCAGCGACCTGTGAGGTGTTTCATGCTTGGCCCAGAAGTTCAGTCCTATGCAAATGAACATGTGGGGAGAGTTTGGGAAGAGGGCTCACTATTTAAAGGGGAGATTGGCTTCAGAAATGGAGCAACACAATTACTGTAGTTGACTCTTGAATGCCCTCACAGTCCATATGATGAAGGCTCCCCCCCACCCCCGAGCATTTTCAGAGATACTGGGAGGTCTTCAGGTGGGTGTCTCTTCCTGGTGCAGGGGCATCAGGTACTGGTTTAGGTAGCTGATTAGGAACAGGCATGGAGAAAAAGAGCTCTCCTGCTGAGCAAGGAGCAGGCTCTCAGTATTCTGGAGAGAGGAGCAGTGTCAAGAAAGCATCCAGGTGCTATTCGCTCAGGCAGCAGAAGGCCTGTGTCACTTAGAATCATAAGGCATCTCCTTTGCTGAGTGGGGCTGGCAGTCTGAGCTGGCACTGAGCCTTTTCCAGCAAAATCCAGGCACATAAAGGGACTCTCGTGGCCAACAGCAACAAATGCCTCCTCGGACCGTGCTCAGGGACTCTCTCCAGGGATCCTCCTGGCTCCCAGAAGCATTCTGGCAGACAAATCTGGCTAGCAGATGGAGTGAGCAGGCAGATGTGAGGCCCTCCCAGCTGAGACATTCCTGTGGACGTTAAGTAAGGCCCACCGTGGCCCAGGGGAACCATTGATGTTCTACTGACCATCCCAGCTGTCAGACAAGGCAGACAGATGGACGTCTGTCTGTGTCTATGTGAGGGGGTAAGTAAGACCCGGTTCTGGCTGACACAGAGACCATCCTCTCTGTCAGTGTCCCAGCGCAGTGCAGAATACAATCTCTTATCTGTCTCCTCCTTTGAAGAGAAATGCTGAATCCCCCTGTTTCGGGGGTCATTGGAGCAGGTGGGGTGGTACTATCCCTCTGTTTACACAGATGAGGGGCCTCTGCAGGTGAGTGGGTCAGAGGAAACGGCTTTTTTCCTCATCTTTCTGTACATGCAGACTAGACGCATTTCCATTCCAAACACGCCTTACTTCCCGACCAACCTCTGAGGCTCGGAGGCCACCCAAGTCCTTGGAATTTGATTTTGGCACAAGCAGAAAAAAGAGTGCCTCGCCCCCTTACTGGCTCTCTCCCTCCATCTCCCCCATGGGCCTCAATTACTCATCAGATTCCAGTTTTTATCTGTGGGATGAACCCAGAAAGAAATGGGGGAAAATGGTAGCCTTGCCTGGCACATTGGGTTTCGGAGCTGACTCAAATCCAAACCTGGAAATGTAGGTCTCAGATGTTTGGGGGTCTTGGTGTGCCTCTGAGGGCCGCTCGCACCCAGTCTGATGCTTTCAAAGCTAGCTGGTATCATCTCTGGTGCCAGCTTTATTGTAGCCCTGGCTTCCCTTTGGGCCCAGCTCCTTGCCCTGATTTCCTGTTTGCTGGTGTGTTGATTAGCCAACGGAATTCTTTTGACTTAAGTGGGGGTCATCCGAACCCACTGACTCCCATGAAGCAGGGTGTGGCCAGTGGGGGGGTGTTCAGCAGGTGTTTTGTTCTAGTGTTCTAGTTGTGGGGACTGGAGTCAGGCCTTCGTATACGCCAGGCAACTAATCTACCTCTGAGATCCACCTCCAGCCCTTTTAAAAACTTGTGTTTATTTGGAGATCCTGGCTAGCCTTGAACTTGCTTGTGGTTCTGCTGCCTTGCCTCCCCAGAAGCTGGGATTACAGGCTTGCATCAGAGGCTTTGGATGCTTTGATGTCTTGGGCTTTGCTGACCCCAGACAGACCCGCCAATCCCAGAAATCGCCAATCCATAGACAGTAAAAAAAACTTGACTTAAACACACGTGCATGTGAGTGGGAATGTGCGTGTGCCTGTGTGTGTTGACATCAAGTGTGTCTTCCTCAATCACTTCTTTGCCTTAGCTCTCTTTGATACAGGGTCTCTCACTGAACCTGGAGCTCACTGATTATCTACACTGACTGGCCAGCAGGCTCCACAGATCCTCATGCCTCTGCCTCCCCTGTGCTGGGATTGCAACCTTGTCTGGACTTTTGACATGGATACAGGGGAGAAAGCACTTTATCAACTCAAATCTACCTTTCATGGTGTGGTGGTTTGAAAGAAAATGGCCCCCAAAGGGAGTGGCACTGTTAGGGGGTGTGGCCTTGTTGGAGGAAGTGTGTCGCTGTGGGGGCGGGATTTGAGGACTTTTGCTCAAGCTTCCCTCAGTGTGACAGTCAGTCTACTTTTGTTGCCTACAAGATGTAGGACTCTCAGCTCCAGCACCACGTCTGCCTGCATGCCGCCATGCTCCCCGTCCTGATAATAATGAGGTGAACTTCTGGAACTCCACTCCATATCAAATGTTTTCTTTATAAGAGTTACCGTGATTATAGTGTCTCTTCCCAGCAATGAAAATCCTAACTAAGACACATGGGAACTAATCTAAGGCCTCTATGTTTCCTTCTCTGCCAGACTCCTGCTCAGGGCCAATAATCATCCAGAACCAGGGGACAGACAATGAGAGCCAGCCCAGTGGTTATTTAATCCAGCCAATCCTCGCCTGATTTCCCTCCCTTCCCGTCTCCCTTCCCGTGGACACCACAGTAAAAGCTCTTGCCTGTCTCTTGTCCTTGCTTACTGTCTCCTGACCAAATATGAGGCTTTCTTTACACAGTTGGGTGCGGGGAGGGGCGAGGGGGGGATGGCATGTGCAAGTCACCTGCCTATGAGTCTAGAATCTTCTTGGGGTGAGGGGCAGAGCTCTTGGGTTCAGGAGTGCTTACCTAGCATGCACAAAACACTCGGTAGTCTCATCCCTAGTACAGTATATACAACCATGGCTGTACATCCCTGTGGTCCCAGCACTTGGGCCCTCGGGTAGTAGAGGAAGGTTATCCTCAGGATACTCAGGAGCTTGAGGCCAGCCTGACCTAGATGAATTTCTCTCTCTCTCTCTCTCTCTCTCTCTCTCTCTCTCTCTCTCTCACACTCACACACACAAATAAAATAAAAAGAAAACTTCCTTCATGATAGTCACTTCCATGTTTGTGTGTCTTACTATTTCTAATTAAAACAACTCCATTAGCTCATGCTCCTGAACTGCATGGAGCCTGTCCTCAGGACTGATTTTTTTTTCCTGTCACCTTTTAGCCATTCCAGGGCCAGGACTGAAGATGAACGTCTCAGACACCACACCTGACCCACTGGAATGCATTTTCCTGAGTGGGTGCTGTTACTTCTGAGGGGGATTTGTGCCGAGCACCTCTCTTGCTGGGGAATGGGTGAACGTGCAGTTCGTTTTGATGCCGTTCCAAAAAGCTGTCACCATCCCTGTTTCCACTGAGCCGTTTCTCTGCAAGCCTCGGTGGAGGATCTTGTTTCTGGAGTCTAATCCGCCATCGCCATCGTGCAGGTGGGTGAGGAGCCCAGGGGCCTGGGTGGGGCTGCGCAGCCGCTTCCAGGTGCAGCCACCAAGCAAGACATCCCTGACAAGTGAAAGCGAGCGGCTTCCCTCTGGTCGGCCCAGGAGCAGGTCACTGGGCTCTTTGACTTGAGATGATCCTGGCGACATGGTCCACAATTTCCTGTTTCCTGACTGAGCCTCCCGGGGGTGACAGGGAGAGACTTGCTGTCAAATGGCTTCTGCCCCATTTGCTTCATGACGAGCTAAATATCGAGGATTTTATGGTTTCTGGCTTTGTTTGTTGTTTAACGTCTTTCTTTTCCATTCCCCCAGCTCTTGACTTGCAGGGTAGGACCTGTCTTAGTGGCAGTTAGCTGGTGTGGGCGTGGGAGGGTGTTCCCGGGGTAACTCAGATACAAGGACTGGCTGTTAATTCCTCAGAGGCATGACAGTGGCCTCTGCCATTGAAAAGTGTATTTCATATCCTTAAAACTGCAGAAGTATATTGTTTTATAGGAAAAGTACAGGCATGCAAGATAAATATTATTTTAAATTTTAACTTAATAATTAATTTAATTAAAAATAATTTAATATTATTTTATAATTTTAAATTTAATAAAAGTTAAATTTAACTTTTAATTTCATGTGTTTTGTTTGTATGTCTGTCCATCCACCATGTATGTGTCTGGTGCCCATGGAGACCAGAAGAGGATGTCAGATCCCCTGAAACTGGAGTTATAGATAGTTGTAAGCCACTGTGTGAGTCCTGGGAATCGAACCCTGGCCCTCTGGAAGAGCAGCCAATGCTCTTAACCACTGTGCCATCTCTCTGGCCCCCAAGAAGACAAGTAGTACTTAAATTGCCACACACGAGAAGTAACTTTTACTAACATCTTGAATAGGTTGTTTCCTAAACTTTTATTCATTTACTAAATGTCTTATTTTTATTTTTGGTGTGTAATCTCCCAATTTAATTTTTTTCTTTGTCTTTGATAATTTCATACATATGTAAAACAGCATATGAGTGTACCCATCCCAGTTCCCATCCCACAAGTCTCCCCACATGCCCATTCCTCTCCCAACTTCGTGTCTTAAAAAAGAATAACCTCAATGTTTTAATCAGACCAAAGGAACAAGCACATGTCCCCATCATGGCTGTCTCTCTCATCAGTACACCGGCTCACAGTGGCAGCTTCTGTGGATGCACAGGTCTGTCAGGCCTCAAGTTGTTTAAGCAATGTCTGGTTCTTATGTGGTTTTCCCCAGGTTTTTACTAGTCCCCCAGGTTTTTACTATTGTAATAATGTCTCTAACAAACAGCTTGTCTCATACGTCTCTGTAATTGTCCAATTATCCTCTCAGGCCAAATGCTTGGAAATGCGATTACAGAATTAAAACACAGTCATGTTGAATAAACACTCGAAAAAATGTGGACCACTTTATACTCTGCAAAGAAGGATTTGAACAACGCTTTTCCTGAGCTTTGCCTAACACTGAGAAGTGTTGTGGCCTCTGGCAGGTGAACCAGATGTGTTTACCAATAACTCTGTTTAACCCCTGTCTCCCAAGAAAGCCCTCTCCTTCACATCCTCACCATGTAACATGATCTTGGGGTCTATAGACCAATAAGCACTGTCTGTGGGAACCTGGGAAAGTCACAAAACCCCTTGTCAGGGTCCTCAACTGTAACAGAGGCATGATTTACACATTTTGTATTGCTGCGTGGTTGGGGGGTGGGAGTGAGTGAGGCGAAGTAAGAAGCATCTGCACTGTGTTATCTTTTTAGAGGGTCTTTAAGATGTCATATGGAGCTGGGCATGGAGGGAAGCGCTTATAATCCCAGCACTTGGGAGAGGTTGAGGAGGGATGATAGAAAGCAGGAGTCCAGCTTGAACTGTCAGGAAACTGAGGCCCAGGGATGTGGCTTATAGGAAAAGTGCTTGCTTAGCGTGTGCACACCCCAGGCTTGACCCTCAGCACTGTAAGGAAAAGTCGACTGACCCGTTACTTGCTCTAAGCAGAGCTACAGCAGACCAGTGTGCTTTTGAAAAGTGCTGAACATCTAGGAGCCCCGTGTATAACCTAAGTTCCTGTTGTAACATAGGGGCAGTTAGACATGCACCCTGCATGGAAGTTCCCACTGCTGGTTGGTCCTACATACGTGTATACATGACACACACACACACACACACACACAAGCACAAACATATACATTTATGCACACACAGTGCATGTTTATTTTGAATGATAATTAATGGGCACTTACTGCATGGAAGATTTAACTTCTGGAGAAGTTTGAGCAAATTACCTCTCTATACCTCAGTTTATTCTCTATCATACAGGGTAGTTGTGGTACACACCTCACAGACTTACGATGGGCACTCACTGTGGGGGAGGGGCCTCCACAGGGCAGTGGGGGTCCCCCAGCTGGTCCAGCTACACAAGTGTGATGACTGAGCTAGGATGTCTGTGCGCTGTCTGTCAGTGGAAGTGCAGGAAGAAGAGAAGGGCCTGCTTCAGTCTCTCTGAAGGGACTTCTGCCCGCCAAAGGAGGGTCAGGTGACTGGATCACGTGTCTGTCTCATCCGATCTCTCTTCTTGTCTCTTCAACTCCAACATCACACCAGGGGAGACAATTCTCCCAATGCAACTAGAACCCGGAAGTGCAGCTCAGCATGTGGGCCAGCCTCCTGGCTTTGGGTGTGTGATGGCCATTCTTGGTCGCCAACTTGACTACATCTGGATTGAACTGCAATCCAGGAATGAGAGATTATTTGTGCTGGTTTGAAGTGGGCGACTCCACTTCTAGTCCAGACCTTTGAGGTAGGAAGACCTTTGATCTGGATTTTTGGGGCAGGAAGACACGCTACTAATCTTGGCCACGCCTTCTGCTGGAAGCCTACATAAGGGCATAGAAGAAGGAGGCTTTTTTCTAGCTGTCTGCTTGCCCTCACCTTGCTAGTGCATCCATTCCTTCACTGGCTTTGGAGCCTGCTTCTTTGGGATTCCAACATCTACTGAAGACCAACTGAGACATCCAGCCTTGTGGACTGAGCAACTACTGGATTTTTGTACTTTTTGTTCCCAGCCAGCCATTGTTGGATTAGTTGGACTACAGACTGCAAATCATTCCAATAAATTCTGTATGTGTGTGTATATATATATGTAATATATACACACATATATTCATTCTATAAGTTCTGTTACTCTAGAGAATCCTGACTAATACAGGTGAGAAAGGTCATCAGATAACTACCCTGTTTCTTATCATCTGTGGTGTCTGTGGGCCCAGGCCAGGCCTGAGCCACAAACAAGCCACACTCCTGAGCATGTAAGCATGAGTGTGGTTCTCTTCCAGATCAAAGCTGGAAGCAGCTCACACTCACTTTCTTCTTTTTATTCAGTTCAGGACCCCAACCTATGGAACAGTACCACCACATTCAGGGTGGACCTTCCCACCTCAATGAATCCAGTCTAGAAACTCTCTCTCACAGCCATGTCCAGAGGCTGGTCTACCGAGTGACCCTGGATCTTGTCTATATTGAGATTAACCATCATAGGAAAGAGTCCTTTAAGACATGTGCCTTTAGGGGATTTTTAAGAGTCAGGCAAGAGCAGTGAGAACACACGAGGGCCCAGCTTAGTGGATGCCAGAGAGTGACAGGTGAGGGGTCTCAGGGTGACACAGGCTGCTGTTGGTGTGTGGTACGAGTTTCCCCATCTGTGACATTGAGAGCATGGACAACGTAAGATTGGAACCAGCAGACTGCACTGAAGACAGAGGAAGCTTTGCTGAGTGAGACACCAGTACGGATCAGAATGGAGAGAAGAGCGGTGGGCATGTCCCGGTAATGTGGCTGCGGTCCTAGGATTCTGGCCAGCCCCTCAGTTGACAGGCAGGGGAGCCGGTTGGTTCTCTCCTTGATGAAGCCACTCTGGCCTCGTTTTCTATTATTTTGAAGCTATGAACCCCAGCTCCTGCCACCTATCTCCTTTTTAATCTACATTGCTCCCTATAGGGGTACACAGGGCTTGCAGGGTTCAGCCTCTTCTCGTCTATCCTGCCCGTCGTTACCTTCCTCAGTACTGTGTCAAGGGTCAAATGGGGAAAAAGAAACAAAGTAACCAACTGTTGCATGAGACCCTCCTCCATCCAAGGAAGTCTCCATCTTGTGCATTTCAGTGATCAGAGTATTCGGCCTTAAGTAACAGAAAACCCAGTAATAGGAGGTTAATCCAATGAAGGTCCCATTCCTCTTTAAGTGGTTGTTGATGTAAACGGGAGGGATAATCACTTATCTGGCCAGATTCTCTGTGTCCTTCTCTATGTCCTTAATCTTTCCTGGTCTTTCTGTTGCCTCATGCTTACGAGGCAGCTGCTGTCACCCCAGACATCATGCCCATATTCAAGACAGAATATCATGAGGAAGAAAGGGTTTTGCACCTTTCACGTCCTCCTTCAGAAAGTGTCAGTTTGCTCAGAATTTCATGAAATGTTCTGCTCATGCCTTCTTGGACATAACTCAGTAATGTGATTGCTTCTGTTAAGCTGGGAGACTATTTAGGCAGACACGTTGACACTCCTACCCAATATCTGGATTCATTCAGGAGTGGGCAGGTTCCTAACCACTCAATGGGCATGTGGCTGTTCTTCCATAGCCTTCTCAGCATCAATTCTTTTTCTAAGAAGATTCTTAAATTTCTGGGCAAAAATCCCTTCCGGAAGCCTCTCTCCTTGCCAGATTGTTAGATCTTTCTAAATCACTCCGTACTGCCTTTTGAATAGATTTGCTTGACAAACACGAAAGTTAAGTTACAAATACTGGCATCAGTTTACTCACTCTAAAAAGGGTAAAATAAAAATGGCTGCCAGTCGACCACTGAGATAAAAGATAGACCGGGTGGGGCATAAAGCCTAGCAGGTGCTCGTCATCCAAGGAGATGGGCTGCATTGTTTGTTTCTGACTCCATAGCTCCTGCTTCTCCGCCTTTGTTATTAACATAAGGAAAGGCCACTGTAGTCAGCACTGGGAATTGACATCCTGGGTTCCTGACCCAGAGCTCACAGAGAAGGATTTCAAGAAACACAACTGCATCCACGACTCCAGAAACATCTTACATCTCTGGCTTAATTCAATTTGCAATTTGCTCAGCCAGAAAACTCAGATCTATAGCAAACCAGACCCAATTAGTTCTGGCGCTTGCTTCATGGATCTGCTTGTTACCCGGTAATAATGTGATCAATACTGCCCACCTGGCATAGTGGCAGAGGTTCTAGAAGGTGCACAGGAATTCAAGAGCTCATCCAGCCTGCAGCAAGACACAGACAGGGACCTCACTCCAGCGGCTACAGTGGAACCTCTTCTTCATGCAGGTCAGAAGGTGACCCTTCACAGGGCAGACATTCGGAAAACACGAATGGGATTATTCCTTTCCCCTCTTCCTCCTTCCTCCCTGTCTCCTTCATTACTCTGTTTAGATGGGATCTCTAGGGCAGGCTGGCCTCAAACTCACTATTTAGCCAAGGATAGCCTTGAACTTCTGATCAGCCTCCCCGGTGCTGAGATTGCAGTGGGCGGCATCCTAGCCTGTTTTTTGGGGTGCTGGGAATGGAACCCAAGTGCAGTCTGAACTGAGCTACAAACCAGCTGTCCTTTTCTTTTCCTGAGAGATTCTATCCTCAAGTTGAAGACAGACTCCTCAGGAGTCCTCTTTTGATTCCAGCACCTGATTGGCTCTGAGTTCAGGCACACTATTCAATCAGCCTCTCCCTTCTTTACTAAAACATGCTGAGAAGATTAAAGAAGAGAACTTTTGGGAAATCACATGACACAACCCATGCTTTCCCAAGGGTTTATAGATTGATAACATTCGCTGGGAGAAAGAAAGAAAGACAGAGAGACAGATAGACAGGGTGTCTCTTCATAACTGCCCGTAAGTCCCTTTCATTCCTGTAACTAACCCCATTGTAACTCACTTTCACTGAACTGCACTTGGGAAGTATCATTTCACTGTTTCTGCTGTGGTTGCCCTTTCCTCAGGAGAAGCTCACACAGTACTATCCTCTATGGGAATTCCAATCAACTGTATTTTGAGGGTGGTGTTGGGAAGCTGCCACAAAAAAAAAAAAAAAAAAAAAAGAGAGACCCATCCAACCCAGAGCCTGGAGTTCAGCATCAATCATTGTTAGGTACATAGTGACAAGGGGGATGAATTAGGTTCAGAAGGATGAATCATTTTATTCACAGAAGAAATGTACAAGTCGGAACTGGTGATTGATGGACCACTAAGAATCCTTTGAAGTGACCGAGAATGTAAGCTATTTCCACCATGTCATTTTATGAGACACGTGCGCGCCTGTGTGTGTGTGTGTGTCCATGTGCATGCATGCACATGTGTGTATGCTTCAGGGTAAGTTATTAGTATGTGTATGAATGTCTTTGCATGCATGCATGCAGGTGTGTTTATGAACATCCATGTTTTAGGAAGTCAGGGGCAATGAAGAGAGAAATGACATCTAACCAGACCTTCCCTCCTCTGCCTTTTCTTTGAGGCAGGCTCTGCATGCTTCCTTTGATGCTTGGCTTCTCCTCCTGTTGATGAGCTGCAGGTGGCCTCCAGGAGAGTCACATGGCCCTTTGTCATTTCCCTGTTGCATAGTTTGCCAGCAGTAGAGTTGCAGAATTTTTTTTTCGGGGCTGATTTATGGGAACAAAACATGACAGGTACATTTCACATCTTCATCAGAGGCAGTGGGATGGCCTTTCTCGCTTTAAGTGAATGCGCTCCGATAGCTATCAAAGCATTCACGATTGTACATAGGAGCAGCGTCTGGAGACCATCCCAGAGGTCACTCAAGCACCAGGAATCATTTACAGATGACCAGCTGTGTGCACTACATAATCGGTGGCTGGAGACCAGAAGGCAATGACTACTCAAAGTTTTCCTGGGGAGAGGGATGCTATTTTTGTGATTCCAGTAAATCACACATGTCCCCATCCTATATTCATCATGTGCCTTGGTGGAAGAGAGTCAGAGAAGCTGAGTCAAATTCTCTAGAGACAGAGACATTAGCTGAGTTGGCTAATGGACCAGCCCTGAACTTGGAGTTTCTCCCGCTGTGTTGTTAGGTTATTACAGCCATTTAAAATATTTGCTTGGTGATTTTTTTCATGAGTGTCTGTATGTATATGTTTATGTGTGTGCTCATGTGTGTGCACACATACGGAGGCCAGAGGTCAACAGCAGGTGTCCCCTTCACTGTTACTTTTTTGAGACAGGTTTTCTCACTGGACCTGGAGCTTGCCAGGTAAGCCGGTGGGCCCCAGGATCCACAGCCTCTGCTTCCCTATGACTAGGATTTTAATTATGTGATACTGTGCTTTCCTCTTTCATGTGGGTTCTGGGGACTTGAACTTGAGTCTTTATGCTGGTATGAAAAACAGCTTACCACTGAGCCATCTCCCCAGCCCTTCATTTCTTTATGCTTTTATAGTTAAAATGAATCTATGTTTCCCCAGATTACAGATTTGATATACTCTGAGCCCAAACTGAGAGTTCCGGGCTGTCATGGATGGCTAAATATTTTGTTTGGATTGGTTCTGTGTGGTACGGTCACCTCTGGTGACAGAGCTGCCCAGTGTCATTGATGTTCTGTACAGAGCAGCCAGGCAAATCTAACGCTGGGCATTTTCAGTGGAATGTTAATGAATTCCAATGGCACGCGTGGCTGGTGCCTAATTTGTTGGACAGAGCAGCTATGGAACATTGTCTGGGGAGATGTTAGGGGCTCCACATGTCTGCACTCGGCTGTGTTATATAGAGGAGACAGGTGTCTCTCTTTGGGCATGGGCATGTGGTAAGCCACCAACTGCTTCTCCAGCCTGGCCACGTGTCATAGTGGCAAAGCCTGCCTAGACTCCTCCTCAGTGTCAACTCTCCACTCCGCTGGGTACTGAGCAGTCACCATTCATGGCCTTGCCCTGGAACCCTGCAGGCAGCTCTTTAGCACCCTGAAGGTCCGCATTCCGTGTCCTCCCTAGGCTGTGCAGAAGTTGGACCCTTGGACCTCTGTAGGCTCCCAGGTCAGGTCACAAGAAGCCATGGAAGTGAAAACAAGGCGGGAAGACCAGAGCCAGGTCTGTCAATATACCCCCAGGTGCTCTGCATTACCACCTCCCATTAGCAAATCCATTGCCTGGCTCCCAGCATGCCTCCCATCTCCTGCTGCCATCTGGCTTTGACATTCCCATTTAGCCCCTCTCTCTGGTTTCTGACACGCCAATATCCCACTGTGCTTCCAACCCTTGGGGTTGCTATGGCATTGTTCTGGCTTCTTTGTTGTTGTTGTGATAAAACCCTCCGGACTGAAAGCGGCTTAGGGGAGGAAAGGGTTTATTTGGCTTACACTTCCAGGTTGCAGCCCGTCATTGAGAGAAGTTAGGGCAGGACCTGGAAGCAGAAACCAGGGAGGCTCCCTCTCTGGCTTGTTCACAGGTCCATGCTTAGTTAGCTTTCGTATGAAGCCCAGGCCCACATTCCAGGGAATGGTGCCACCCACCATGGGCTGGGTCTTCCTTCATCTTGAATTGCCCACTGACCAGTCTGATCTAGGCAATCCCTCAATGGAGGCTCCCTTCTCAGATGACTAGGCTATGTCGGGTTGACAATGAAAGCTAACTAGGGCAGGTATGAACATAGTTTAGCCCCACTGAGACTCACTGATGTTTGATTGACATCATAACAGTGTTGGAAGGTGAGGCTTTTACAAGGGAGTTTGGGTCATAGGGGCTATGAGTTCTCCCTAATTCAAGATTAGATTTGTTTTCTAGAGAGTGGGGTGTTATAAAACATATCTACTTCCTTCTTGCTCTTCTGGATGGAAGGTCTGTTCACCTTTATGCTTTCTACCATGCAATGAGGTGGTGTGAAACCCTCACTTGGACTTCTCAGCCTCCAGAGCCATGAGCTAAAATTCTCTCTATGTGTATATTTACATGTGTGTATGTATGTGCATATTCATGTGTTCATGTGTGTGCGGGTACATGTGTGGAGGCCCGACTGGGGTCAACCTCAGGTGCCATCTACTTTTTTTTCCCCCACATGGGTTCCAGGGTTTGGACTCAGGTCCTCATACTTGCAAGGCTAGTCCTTTACTAATTGATCCATCTCTCTATCTCCTGTACCTTGCAAGTTTTATATAATCACCCAGCCTCAGGCATTCTGTTACAGCAACAGAAGACGAATTCAAACAGGGTTGAGCATGGGTATGCTCCTGAGGTAGGGTCCAGGAACGGATCTAGGCATAAGAGTCTAGAAATGCTTGCTCTTTGCCTAATGTTAACACAGTCTACTTCTAAGAGACAGTTCTGTCCCTGTGAATTGCTGCACAGCTGAAAATCACATGCAGCTGCTTTGAGAAAGCTAAATCATAACCAAGGATAGCATGGTGTCCTGAGCTGCCTATTCAATCTTTTTTTCTCCATTCTGCCAGTTCTGAGATGTAGTCAGGTTTGCATTCATGAGGCTCCATAGTATGTGGACCTAGCAACAGGACAGAGGACAGGTGTAGGGTTCCATACCTGTTCTGCCATCAGTGTATGGCTAGAGTGGCCATACACTGGAGTGAGGGTGTCTTCTGGGAAGGAGCAGGAGGGAGGCAGAAATGAGATGGGCATTAGACATGTTGAAGTAGCAAGTGATGGTGCAGGGGTGTGTGGGGTCTGGTTCCACCAGAACTTGTGACTGGAGCATAAACACTTGGGATAGAGCTGTCAAGGCAGTATCAGATGCTTCCCCAGGCAATTCCAGACGAAAGAGGAAACTATTTTTCTAGTAATAATTTTCTTTATACTTGAGAATTTTATACATGTATACAATTATACATGATCATATCTAGTCCCCATCCCACCAGTGCCTCCCAAATCCCCCCAATAAAGCCTCCTCAAAAATTCAATTTAATTAATAACCCATTAAGTCAAAGTTAGTGCCGCCCATATGTATGTGTGTAGAGACAAGTGTTCTTACAGAGATTTACCAGACCACTCTCTCTGCCCCACTCAGATGTGCACAGAAATGGATTTTCCTGATTTGCCCTGTTGCAAATCTGAGTTCCCTTGGGAGACCCAATTCTTGGGAACTGTAAGCACCAGAAGGACACCATGTAATTCAAGTTTGGTAATGTTGACCTGAGTCAATATTTGAACTCTTTTTTGGGGAATTGATGATGCCTTTTCTATTTCTGTTATTCTCTCCTTCCTTCCTTCCTTCCTTCCTTCCTTCCTTCCTTCCTTCCTTCCTCCCTCCCTCCTTCCCTTCCTCCCTCCATCCCTCCCTCCCTCATGTGTGTGTGTGTGTGTAGGGTGGTGGGTTAGCTTTGGCAATCTGGAAAGTAGAGGGGCTGGGTCTCTCTCATCCCTAGGGCATCCTTCAATAACTCCCCCGGTGCCATGAGGCAGGGCTGGTATGTGTGAGACTGGTGTAGGAACCATTTAAGTGTCTAGATAGTTTGAAGTGCTGGATATAAAGGTTCCTACCTTAATTTATTTTTATTTTAAGTTTAAAGTATTTATTTCTTTAGAGACAGGGTCTCATGGAGACTCAGTTGTCCTTGAAGTCACTATGTAGTGAAAATGATCTTTAAGTCCCTCATCCTCCCTTCTCCACTTCCCAAGTGTTGGGATCACAGACATCTACCACCATGCCCTATTTTTGCAATGCTGGGGATCAAACCGAAGGTTTTGTTCATGCTACCAACAGAGCTATATCATCAGCCTGGGTCTCCACCTTTTGAATCCAATTTTATAGTTGTCATTCATTTTCAGGACATTGGACATCTGTTGGGCCAACAAGCCTACTCACCAAGGCCCTATATGACATGTCAGTAGGAACAAATAAAGATAAGACCTGCATCCAGTGGGGGACATCTTCCCCAAGCTAGATTTCAAAGTATTGTGTGTGATAGACAGCATGACCATAAGCAACTTGGGGAGGAAAGGGTTTATTTCATCTTATATGTTGTAGCCCACCAGGAAGGGAGTCAGGAAGTAAGCCAAAGCAGAAGCTTGCTGGCTTGTTCCCCATGGCTCGCTCATCTTGCTTTCTCATACACCCACCTGCCCAAGGATGGTGCCACCCACAGTTAGCTGGGCCCCTACATCAATTTATCAATTAAGAAAACACCCCAGAGACTGGCCCATGGGCTGGTCTGCTGGAAACAATCTCTCAGCTGAGGTTCTCTCTCCCTAGATGACCCTGGTTTGTATAATAAATAACAAGAAAACCCAAAACCCTAAGCACCGTGGCAGGGTTATACCTCCCACCCCATTAGCTGTACTCTCTAATGGTCTCTATCCAAGAACAGACACATTGATCGCTGGTTATAAGCACATACATTTCAAGGGAACAATCATCACTTCTGGACACTTACGGGTTTCTTCTCCCACACCCATGGGGACTGCCTCCGGAGGTCATGTCTTGCTCCTTGTTGCCTTCACATCTCTCTGGATGTTTCTAAACTGCCTACCTCTTCCAGAGAAGAGTGGGACACTTGCTCTTGAGCTCAGCCTTCTGTCCCTTCTCCCCTCGAATGCTGGGGATATTCCACCATCCTGTCTCCCTATCATCCCTGCTGGGCTCAGTTACATTTAGATGCTCCATTCCCTCTCTGGATACTGTTGGGTTTCAGGCTCCTTATTACACCAGCATCCATTTTGACACTGCTCCATTGGAAGCCAGCTCCTCCTTGAAGCCCTGAGAGCCAGCACCTGGAAGCCAGAGGCAGGAAGCCAAATAGAAGGAGTTGTATTAGAAATTATATTTAAAAAAAAAACTCTCTTAGCTGCCCATCAAAATTCATGCATAAACACACAGGGCTTAGGCTTTTTTCCCCCCTTGAATTTGGTGGAATGATTTGTATGAATGTTAGCCATTGTGAGCATATGTAATTTGTTATATTTTACTAATGATTGGAATGCCATGTTCCGTGGTTGCAGTGTTGCCGAGCCCTGGTAGCTGAGATGTCCTAAAGGAGAGTAGAAATTAACAGAGACTCACTCACCAAGCAGGAACAGTGAAAGGCTATTTCTTCACGCTGTGCTCTGGCAAGGGAGCCAGCCACCATCACTTGCATTCAGAAGAGAGACCCAAAGGTAGGCACGGGAATGGTCAGCATCTACAGAGTAAAGAGGGAGGCTTCAAGCATCCCCCAGTTGGAGGATCCTAGCCTGGGAAAGCCGGGACAGGCTAACTACAAGTGAGGCAGCCTATGGAGCTAGTTAGGGGAATGTTTTACGTTCTCTGCTTCTCAGCTAGATGTGGGGACCATAATTAGGGGAGTTGTCACTCATTAGTCAAATACTGACAATGTGAGGCCAGTTGCTATGGGGCTCATTGGGTTTCTGGAGCAATGATTAGGGATAGTGTTCTGACTACAGCGAGCAGGCTGGCTGCCCACAGCTGGGTGGTGGCTTTCTGGGAGAGTGGCTGCAGGTTGTTGTCAGAGTTCTCTTTTGACATGTGGTCATAGTGTGCATATGTGTCTCTAGTCTCTTGGGCTCTTGCTGAAGTCCTTTCTGGCCTGCACCTTTCCTTCAAGTACCTCTAAGTGAACTGACCTGAGATCAAAGCAGGTGCCTTGTATGGTCCTCCAGCCAGGAGGTCTCAAGGGATTGTGACATTTCCATGTGGTCATGCAGTGGGTAGCCATTCCAGCTTTGATCTGGAAGTTCCAACCCCCATTGAGGCTTCAGTAACTGTCACGCCTACAAGGCGGGGCCAGGAGAGGACCCTGAAGACCTGGATGCATCGGCTCTCTTGGTTCCTGGACCCTGGACGCTGGAGGTAGACCGAGCAGAGTTCTCCAGAGAGCACCGCAGGACTGTGCCATGCCTTTCCTAGACCCTGCAACCTACCTACCCCTTCATTTGTAATTTATGCCACTAAATAAACCTCCCTTTTAACTACGTGGAGTGGCCTTAATAATTTCACCAATATGGTCAGGTCTCACAGTGTCTCCTCTGTCCTGTCCACTGTTCTCAGGATCTGGGTTCACTGATGCCTCTGCTTCCTACTGCCATGTAAAAGAAAAAAAAAAAAGAGGGCTGGGTAGACGAGTCTGTTGGTATAGTACTTACATGCAAGTATGTGGACCTAAGTCCAATCTCCAAGAACCTGCATACAAAAGCCAGGAGCTATGGTATATACCTGTAATCTCAGTAGTGGGGAGGAGGGAGACTCAAATCAGTGAGCTTCAGGGTCAGTGAGAGACCTGGCCTCAAAAAATAAGATAGAGGGTGATTGAGGAAGATGCTCAATGTTGGCCTCTGGCCTCCACATGTGTGCATGTGTGTGCATTTCTCATGCATAAATGCATAGACACATGAACATATACTCTGAAATATAATAAATAAATAAATAAAAATAAATAAGCTAGACCAAAAACTACACCTATGCTTCAGAAAGTAACAAGTCCACGTGGTTCAAATCACAGACCACTGAAGGTGACGGTGGACCCCTGTCTTCTATCAGCTCCTGCCCTTCTCAGGCCTCCACAGTATCCCAAACAGGTGTTCACCTTTACTGCATGTGCTTTCTCAAAATGTGTGTGCCAAACCCTTCGATAATTAAAAAATAGCAGGTGGCGCAGATGTGTGTAGATTTTTATCATTCCTGCTTTTATATAGACTGGATAGGATCATAGTCACACTGTGCTGTATCCTGTTGTTTCCTTCAGCTCAATTTTCTAGAAATTTCCCCCTATTTGTATCCAGAGAGAAGCACATTTTTGTCATCTTCATCTTTCTTTTTTTCCTGAGACCGGGTTTCTCGTCGTCCAGGCTGGCCTTGAACTTACTGTGTAGCCAAGGATGACCTTGAACTTCGGATCCTTTTCCTCTGCCTGCCAAGTGCTAAGATTACAGACATGTACCAGCATGCCCAGTTTGGGTGGTGCTGGGCACGGAACCCAGGGTTTTCTGCATGCTGGGCAAATACTCTACCAACTAAGCCATGCCCCAGCCTCATCTTTTTAAAAACACAAGTGGATAGCAGTCCATTCTTATGCTAGAAACTATTTAACTAGTCTTCTCTTTTTTAAAAAAAATTTTTTAAATTTTTATTTGTGTGTGTGTGTGCGTGTGTGTGTGCATGTGTGTGTGTGTGTGTGCATGTGTGTGTGTGTGTGTGTGTGTGTGTGTGTGTGCAAGTGAATGTAGTACCCATTGGAGCCATAAGAGGGCACTGATCTAATGAAGCCAGAGGCAGTTATGACCACCCAACATGGGTGCTGTGAGAACTGAACTCCAGTCCCCTGCAAGAGCAGCAAGTGCTCTTAACCATTGAGCCATCTCTCTAGCCCCAGTCCCCCTGCCCCCCCTTTTTTTGAGACAGATTCTCTCTTGAACTCTATGCAGCAGAAGAAGATGACCTTGAACTTCTGATTCTCCTTCCTCCATCATCTTGGAACTGGGATCACAGGCATCCACCACTTTGCTCATTTTATGTAGGGCTGGGGATCGAACCTAGGGCTTGGTGTGTGCTATGCAAGCAGCCTACCAACTGAGCTACAGTCCAGCCCCATCCTTTTCTAATTGTACAGCACTCCTCTCTTTGTTGGTGCCATAGACTGTTGAACTAGCTTTCTCTGAGACATTCTTTTTTTCTGGTATAACATCACTGCAATGAGTCAACTTGTTTGCATGCATATTGTACCTGTGCACGTGTGTCCTTGGGTATATTCCAGAGGGGAGGATTTACAGTGAAAGTGTGTGTTCTTTGGCCCGTTTGCTAACTGTGGCTGTTTCCCTCCTAGGGAGTTAGATTTGCACCTTCACCAGCATCATGACTTCTCCCTCTCACTCCTTTATTTACTAAGTAGCTGTGATGAGGGTCTCCCATGAGACAGGCATGGTATCCTCATTGTAGGTTTCATGGGGGAAAGCACTCCACGTGGTGGGGGAGGGGGCAGAGCCTCCAAAGGGATGCTGGTGCACCCTCTCAACAGAGAGAATTTTCTCCAGTCCTCTTCCCGCTGAGATGTCACCCCATTTCTTTTCTGCTTGTTTGTTGTTAGTGTGTGTGTGTGTGTGTGTGCATATGTGTGTGTGTGGGAGAGCATGCGAACATTTTCAAGTATGCTTGTATAGGCCAGAGATCAACCTTGGGTGTGATTTCTCAGGGGCCATCCACCTTTATTTTTGTTTACTTTGGATTGCATTTTGTTTTATTATTTAGGGTGCATATGTATGTGCACACATGTGCCATGGTACACATGTGATGGTCAGAAGACAACAAGCTGGAGTAGATTTTCTTCTTTCACCATGTGGATCTTAAGGATCAAACTCAGTTCATTGGTCACGATGGCAAACACCTTTATCTTATCTTACTTAGGGTCTCTATTGCTGTGAAGAGACACCATGACCATGGCAACTCTTCTAAAGGAAACCTTTAATTGTGGTGGCTCGCTTACAGGTTAGAGGTTCAGTCCATTATCATCATGGTGGGACATGCACGCAGGCAGATAGGGTGCTAGAGAGGTAACTGAGTGTCCTACATCTTGGCTTATAGGCAACAGGAAGTGGTCTATCTCCCTGGGCATGACTTGCGCATATGAGACCTCAAAGCCCACCTCCACAGTGACACACTTCCTCCAACAAGACCACACCTACTTTAATAAGGCCACACCTCCTAATAGTGCCACTCCCTTTGGGGGCCATTTTCTTTTAAACCACCACACCAGCCGAGCCATCTCTCTGATCCCCACCTCATTTTTTGAGGCAGAGTCTCTCACTGGTCTGGAGCTCACCAAGTAGACTGGACTAGTTGGCCAGCAAGCCCCAAGGATCCACCTGTCTCCGTCTCCCCAGTCCCTGGATTACAATGGGTTCTGGGGATCTAACCTAGATCTTTATGTTTATAATTCAAACACCCACAGTGTCCTCTTCTCCAGCCCCAGTGGCTTTTTGACTCTACTTGCTTTTATTTTGCTTGGTGTTTATTGGTTAGTGTCCCCAAGGTCTGGCCAGCTCCTTGCCAGGCAGGACAGGGCCATCTTCTTTAACTGGAGTCACAAACACATCCTTGAAAGTTAGGGCAGAAGAGCAGACAAAATATGGGTCTGAGCAGTACATGTAGGTAGGCTGTCTAGCTTTGGTGACCATGGGTCCTTAGAGCTCTCCCATGCCTGTCTGGGCTCATCCTCTAAATATTTGCTCATCATTTATGTCCTAATTTAATCTCTGTTGCTGTGATTAAAATACCCTGACTGAAAACAACATAGAGAGGAAGAGTTTATCAGACTCACAATTTCAGGTTACAGTCTGTCATTTTGGAGAAGTTAAGGCAGAAACTCAAGCAGCTAATCACATGACATCCACAGTCAGGAGCAGAGAGAAATGAATGAACCAACACTGGCTTTCTCCTGCCTCATGTAGTTCAGGACTCCCAGTCTAGGAAATGATGCCACCCACAGTGGGCTGGGCCCTCCTACAGCAATGAACAATGAAGACAATTCCCCCACAGCCATGCTCATAAAGCAACCTGATAAAGACAATCCCTCATTGAGAATCTCCCCAGGTGATGCTAAGTTGTAGAAAGTTGACACATAAAACTAACCATCACATCGACATCTTTGGGTCATAGGGCAAGGGTCCCAAGCTAAAGCACATGTGGGAGCCGTCTGAATAAAGCTGATGAAGCATGGACTGATGCACCCCAGGCCAATACAGAGAAGGTGGGGATTGGTCTCTGCTCCTCAGTGGTGGGCCAGTCTTTCCTGGCCCTCAGTTCATTAAATTGACGTGTGCTTGGGATGGGGGCTGCTGGCTTCTGCTGGGGACTAGACCCACTGAAGGGCTGCTTCTTAGTGTTGTGTTTTTGAGTGATTCTGTTCTGTAAAATTTGACCCATTTTAAAGTCAAGTCACAAAAAAATGTGTAGTTCCTGAAAGCTTTTTACTTAGGCAGTAGCATTCTCACTGAATTCCTATCATGTTCCTCGATTGAGGGGCTTGAGTCTCTTCTAGGAAGAGCATTCAGGAACCATGGCGGCAGGCATCATCATAAGACCTCTGACCATTCTCACCAACTTCTCCAGTCCTGTCTTGACTCTTTCTAGAACATTCTTCTGAAGAGCCCTTCACCCAATCTTATCCTCCCTCTCAGCTCCTCTCTAGAACAGGGCCTCTTTTTTCTTGTGGGAGCCAGAACCCAGATATAAAATAACTATATTTTGAGATGTTATGTTCTTCTTCCAAGCCTGTCTCTTCACTAACCACATTGCCTCAACATCGCAAGAACAGCATGAGACTGAGATTGCTTCTCTGTCCTGTGAACTGCCATGTTGTAAGGCGTATGAAGGTGGATTAATATCACAGCTATAAAAACGAGAGCACTGGAGACCTATACCCTCACTGTGCTGACCCGTGGCTGTCAGATACTCTGTACTGTATTTCCCCTCCATTCTTACCCACATGGAAGCGTTCAGCTGAGCATCCTCTCCTTCCAGACTGTCCTCTATCCCCAGCACCTGGGAAGGAGCGAAGCCAGCCTTTTCCGGGGACACTGGGTGAATGATTCACCACCACGAAGTGTTCTGTTTCTTTCTTTCCTTTTTGGAGACAGAGTCTTATGTAGCTCAGGCTGGCCTCAAACTCTCTATGTAGCCAAGCATGACCTTAAACTTTTGATCCTTCTGTTCCCGCCTCCAGAGTTCCAAAATCACAAGTGTGCCCGTGTGCACTACCACGTCAGGTTTATGTGGTGCTGGGGGTTGAACCTGGGACTTCAAGTGTGCTAGGCAAGTACTCTACTAATGAGCCTCATCCCTAGCTGGTCACTTAATAGTTAGAGGGAGTGGTTTCATGAAAACGTGAAGTAAACCAAAGAGATAAAAACATACCAAACAGATATAAAATAGACACATACATGAGCACTCAATAATGACCTCATTTATTTGTTTACATTTTTATATATCATGTGCATGTGTGTATGTATGTATGTATAAGTGTGCACATGCCATGGTACACATATGGAAATCAGAGGACAACCAGCAGGAGTCAGTTCTCTCTCCTGCCGTTTGGGATACTGGGAATTAAACTCAGATCACCAGGCTTGGTGACAAGCCCCTTTGTGCTCTGGGCCATCTTGCCGGCCCAGGAACGTCCTCTTTACTACCATGCCTGGTTTTCAGTTTTGAAGGGTTGGCGCATGTGTGACTTCATCCTCCCCTTGTCGCGGTGCAGCCGGGGAAATAGGACGGGGCCACCATAGTTATTATCTCTCGGCTGAAAAGAAGCCCAGAAGAGCTAAGGAACTTGGTCAAGGTTATGGTCAGTGTGTGGTAGGACTGGGCTTGGAACCTGGATCTCATAGTCTGATGTGCTCCAAGTTTCCATTACTCCAATCCTTAGTTTTTAATTGTGAGTGTGCACATGCACACGTGGGTGCCCGAGGAGGCCAGAAGAGGGTGTCAGGTCCTCAGAGCTGGAGTCACAGGGATTTGTGAGCTGTCCAATGTGGACATTACCCAACATGCGCAGCAATGACTAACCGCTGAGCCATCTCTCCAGGCTCCCTGTTGCTTTGGTTCATCATTATAATCTTTGTGCTCAGGGACGAGGTATTCGTTTTTCCTTTCATATTAATCCCCTCTTAGCACCACTCGGTGAAGGCGAATCTTCGTTGTCATTTGTATATGGAGTTTAGAATCACCATGGAAACATACTCATACAGACGTGTATGAGGGATTCTAGAGGCAGTTAATTGGAGCGGGACGACCCACGCTGAATGTGCACAGCACCATCCCCTGGGCTGGGGTTAATCACTGGATAAAAAGAGAAAGCCAACTGAGTACCAGAATTAATCACTTGATGCTTCTTGGCTATGGACGCAATGTGACTAGCTGGTTCATGCTCCCGATGCCATGGCTCCCCCACCATGAGGGACTGTACCCTCAAATTGTGAACCCCAAATAAACCCTTCCTTCCATAAGTTGTCTTTGCTGGGTATTTTGCTTCAGCCATGAGTAAAGTAGCTAATACTTCTTAATACAACAAATGCTGATTATTTGATTAATAAGACACCCCGGGAAGCCACCTACAGGTCATCTAAATATCATAACAATCATTAGGCATAATTTACCATAGTTCTTTAAAATGAGCCCCGGGTCACTGGAAAACCAATCGCTTCACAGTCGCTTGGGTGACATGGGTCACAGACAGAAAATGTAAAATCCACTCACTATGTATGATTACTCTACTTTGTATCTTGTCAAGGTTGCCAATTACTTCCACATCTGGGATCCCCTGTGGTCTTCAGTGAACCCCTCTGAGGTGTGCGGAGCAACTGGTAGTATCGGGGGCAGGAGCTGGAATGCTTCTGTCACCCAGCACCTTGGGAGTGGAGTTGCCAGGGAAGGATAGCATGGTTAGCCTATGGGTGCAACTGTGCTCTGTTCATATAGAGAGGAGCCAAGGCATGATTGCCTTCAGTGGGTGTTGGTCAGTGTGTCCATCCAGCAGCTAACATGGGATAACTGGCCTGAAAATGCCTGGTCTTGTGTGCTGTAAGGATTTCAGTCCCACCTCTCAAAGGACAGACAGGGCAGTGGGCCAGGCCAGATGCCATGAGATGTACAGGCCTAACCAACACAAATGGGTGCACAGCCATTGAGGGTGAACAGGCTGAGACACTCTCACTCAGACAAAGCCACCCACACAGGCTATGGGAAGTCTCTGTCTCTAGACCAAGTGGCCATGCCTATGGGCTCAAGAGGAGGTCAAAAGCCTGGCTGTACTCATGAGACTGCCTCCCTCAACAAGGAGGTGAAGACATTGTTGAAATCCAGGTCTGCACAGATCCTCCAGCCTTTCAGATACTCACTACTCTGTTGGAGCCTCCAAATAAGAGGACTTCTATCTACCATGAGCTATAGATGGGCCTAGCCAGCAGTTCCAGGGACAAGCCTGGGACTAGGAAGGTGAGGCGATGGTCGTGTTTTAGGGTCCTTGTAGGAGAACTCTGCAGCTTATTGCTAGACTCCGCTACTACTTCCAGGGTCAGGATGCAACAGAGTCACCAGGATGCTGCCTGGTCCTTGGAAATGCTAGGACGTTATCTGGTCCTCACTGTTGCTAGGATGCTGCCCACTCCTCAGCGTTGCTAGGATGCTGCCCAGCTCTCAGAGTTCCAGGTTGCTTATTCTCCCACCTGAGTGGGTCAGCTGTCTTCCTTCTCCTTGGCAATGTACCACTCACAGCACATTACTGTGTGCACAGAGTTTATTGATATTTCATGGGAAATGGAAGGTAATTACATCCCAGGCCCCCAAACACTCCAATTCTACTCAGCTTTCTTGTGCCTAGAGATCCGTTAAGCACTTTTCTCTGTGGGGAATGTCTGATTCATCCACCGTAAGCCACACAGGGGTCTCTGTTTCCATCACAGGTCCCAACAGTGCCTCCATCTTCCTTTCTTTCATTGGTGGGGCTTCATATTTTTTCCTCCCTTGGATTTTCAAAGCCATTCATCTTGCCCTTTTCCTAAACGTTCTCTTTACAGACCATGCTTTGGAAGGCTTTATGCTTCCGTCTTCCGGCTTTTACACGCTTTCCTGAAAAGATACCGATCTAGATTTGGATTCTTTTGTTTTTGCTTCTGTTTTTTTGAGACAGGGTTTCTCTGTGTAGCCCTAGCTGTCCTGAAACTCACTCTGCAGGCCAGGCTGGCCTAAGAACTCAAAGATTCACCTGCCTTCCTCTGCTTCTCGAGTGCTGGGATTAAAGGCGTGCACCACCCACCACGCCCGGCTTGGATTTGAATTCTTATTCACTGTAGGTGCTGCTAAATCTTATTTTACATATCAGTTTCCATTCCCTCTTATGAGTATTTCCATTTTACAGATAAGTGAACCAAGGCTCCAAGCCTTCCAATAATTTTATGAGCATCAAAACTATGACAACCTTCAGAGGCTTTTCCTTCTACCTTTATATTTTCTTTAGGAGATTTCAGTGTTGAGAATGTTTTGTGATGATGTTGAGCTGAATCCTGATTTACATTTATAAGTACATTTTATAAGTGATTATCTCACAGAACACCTTTATTTACTTGCTCCTGCTCAGAATTCACGGAGCGGTGTCTTGATGCTAAAAAGCAACACGTTCCTCAGCCATGGTTAACGCAGCCAACTCAGGCTGTTTAGATCCCTCCTGAAAATAATTGTCTCATTCATCTTCACCTACACTACCCAGTCTTGTTGTCAAGGTCAAGTTCAGGATGCCAATGAATTGCAAATATGTCATCATCATGCAGGCAGAGAAAGGTACCCATGCCAGTGTTCTGTGAGGTGATAATCAGAGATGAGGGGTCAGAGGCTGGAAATGAGGGAGATAAAGGTCCATCCTCCAGAAAGCGCAAGATGGATCAATGCTCAGTCACACTAGAAGGATGCTGTGGCTTAGATGGACACAGCGAAGGCTTCTTATTAAGGGAGATCTAAAGTCTCAAAGAATTCAATCCTAGCAAATCTACTTGGTACTGAATTAAATTGTAACCTTTTCCTCCCTCTCCAGGTAAACATTTCTTCTTCAGCGGTCAGCCTGCTGTCAGGAGGCGATGACAAAGTGCAGGAAAATCCTCGCAGACAAGTTTTGCTTCAGTGCACAAATTACAGCGCTGGATAATAACTGGGAGAGAACGTACAGTGGCAGGTCATTGATTTATGAGCCCAGCTTAGGGGAAGGAAATGAAGACAAAGAATCTTCGGAGCTTGATTATACGTGTTTAGCAGAGATGAATGAATGGCTGTCACTAATTAGGTTTTCTTATTCAACAGTTATTTACTCAACAAGGTACAGTGCTAGATACCAAAGAAGCTGTAGCACATGCGGCACTGCTCTTTTTCAAGGGGCTCTGAATAGATGAGTGACTATAACGTGACTGGACACTTTAGGCTGTCAGAGAGGCAAAATCCAGGATGCTGCAAAGGCAGAGACCTCTGTCCTGGTGGTCCAGGAGGGTCTTGCTTTCAAGAACTTCATGACTAGGTGTGAACCTATTACTATTATCCTGCTAATTGGACATAGTATCAAGTTGCCTTCTAAATGCATACTTCTATGCCCGCAGATTAATGCATCTCTCAGATCCCATCAGAGAAGCATATTTGTTCAGTTGGGTGACAGTTCAGAGACTTACAGCTGGTCAAATTGCAGAGTAAGTGTCTGTGGATTGGACAGCCACAAACAGGACATCTACAGGCACCTCCTCCCTCCAAGGCTCACTCGGGGAGCATCCTGGAAGAGGGTAGGAAGAAATGAAGAGCTAGAGATTTCAGGGAACTGGGGACTTTGAACCAGCATCTTCTCAACATGACAGGACAGCTCCATTCAGGAAGTCGCAGCAGCTGTGGCTGCCTGTGCAAGGCCTACAGAAGGCCAAGTCAGTCACCATCCCATCCTGAATGGAGGAGAAGCACACCAGCCCATTCTGAACGGAGAAGAAGCACACCAGCCCATCCTGAATGGAGGAGAAGCACACCAGCCCACACCCTTAGCTGAGGAACTAGCAACAGTTGATGGCTGCTAGGGGAGGGAGAGTCAGTTATATTTAGGGGTGTGCCCCCATGGTGGGTTCCCCATGTGCTACTGGAGGGTCCCACACCCATGTGTATAGGGGTGTACTTGTGGAACTGAGTGGGTTATTGAAAACAAGAGAAGACATGCATTTAGGAGGGGAATGGGAGGCACCGGAGGGGTGAGTGCAAGCGAATATGATTGGTTTATTATAGCTAGAGTTTTCTTGGTCTTGCCTGGCTCACGGTCAGGACAAATCTCTCTCACCTGCCAGTCCCACAGCCGCTCAGACCCAACCAAGTAAACACACAGAGACTTATATTGCTTACAAACTGTGTGGCTGTGGCAGGCTTCTTGTTATCTAGTTCTTATATCTTAAATTAACTCATTTCTATTAATCTATAAGTTGCCATGTGGCTCGTGGCTTACTGGTACCTTACATCTCGCTTTCCATGGCGGCGGCTGGCAGCGTCTCTCTGACTCAGCCTTCCTCTTCCCAGAATTCTCCTCTCTCCTTGTCCCGCCTATACTTCCTGCCTGACTACTGGCCAATCAGTGTTTTATTTATTAACCAATCAGAGCAACACATTTAACATACAGAACATCCCACAGCAGTTTATTGTATGAAAGTATGAAATTCACAAAGTAATTCTCACAAAGGAATAACTAAAAATACCACACAAAGAGCTTCCCTGAAGCTGGTATATGAGGGATAATCCCTGTACCAGGCCAAGGGAGAGTTGGAAGTACCGATCCCAGCACAGACAGTGGCCAAGGTCAGAGGCTAGAAGAGGACTGGAGGATAAGAGCAAGCACGTATGGTTAGAGAGAAGACTTGTACCTGCCAGGGTTCCCTAGACTTGTCTCAACCTTCCTGAGGCTGCCATCCTTTAAAAGGATTCCTTGTGTTGTGGTGACCTCCCCCAACCATAAAATCGACCCCCAACCATAAAATCATGTCCATTGCTACTTCATAACTGTAATTGTGCTACTCTTATGAATCATAATGTAAATATATGATATGTAAGATATCTGATATGCAACCCTCAAAGGGGTCGCAGTCCTCAGGTTGAGAAGCCCAGCTCTAGAGCCACACACCCGATGAGGGGATATCTATTGCAAAGAGGATTTGTTAGATTGGCTTATATGAGGTGGTCTGGACAGTCCAACAGTGGCCAGCTGCACACTGTAGGGCTGGGAACAGGGGCCCGCTCAGTCCATGAAGCTGGAAGCCTCAGCAGTCTTTATCCAGTGCTGAAGGCCTAGAGGATTCCCGGGTGGTCTGTATTCTATGCTGGAAGATCAAAACATACGGAGTCTGACGTCAGCAGAGGGTGGAGCAGCAGCAGCACTGTAGACGATGCTCGCACCAACAAGAAGTGAAGGCGGGCAGGCACAGTCTTGCTTCTTCATGGAGTCTCTTTATAACTGAGCACCATCCAGACCTAAGGGAAGGTCTTCCTCTTCAGTGTTATGCAAATCACTAAACGGTCTTATTAATAAAAACCCGGAGCCAGATATTGGTGTGAAAACTGAGAGATCAGAGAAGCAGAACAACCAGCCACCAGTTCTTACCTCTTCAAAATCCTTAGTCTAAAGAGAGTGAGTTCCTGTTTCCTCATGCCTTATATACCTTTCTCTGCCCTGCCATATTACTCCTGGGATTAAAGGAGTGTGTGCTTCCCAAGTAAAAACATGAGATCTCAAGTGCTGGGAATTTAGGTATATGCCACCATGCCTGGCTCTGTTCCCAGTGTGGCTTTGACCTCACAGAGATCCAGACGGATCTCAGTCTCTTGAGTGATAGGATTAAAGGTGTATGCCACCACTGCCTGACCTCTATGTCTAATCTGGTGGCTGGCTCTGTCCTCTGATCCTCAGATAAATTTTATTGGGGTTGCAATATATCACCACACTTCAGTTAGTCCTGCCTGGAACTCTTGGAAACACCCCTGACAGACCCACCCAGAAGAATGGCTCTTAGCTGATTCCAGATCCCACCAAGTTGATTCTCAAGATTAAACTCCACAGAAGTTAATAATGTGTCAATTTTGACCATGTTAAAATTGAAGTTTTGAAAGGACCAAGCAGATGCCGTAACAGGCTGCTCAGTCTTCTCTCAGCGATCAGGCCTCAATTTCAGTCTCCTGAGACTTGAGCAAGCAGTTTCTGGCAGGGCCATGAACAAATGACATAGTCCTTGCAGTAGGTCCCTTTCTGCACGTACTCTGACTGCTGAAGGTTCAGCCAGATGTTTACTGTCAGGGACCCCTTACCTACTTAGAGCTATGGGTCAATGTGAATGTGTGAGGCCAGCCAGCCCCCATGGCAGCTCAAGGACAAAGCCTGGGACTTGTCCAGGCCTGCCCCAGAATGATAACTGTAACCCCCAACCAGTAAATTCAAAGGTTACACACCCTCACCCAACCATATGACACAAAGACTTGTACCACCCTGTTTGCAATTTTGCCCTTTAAAACCCCTCACCCTGAGGCTCAGGGCCGTCCTCCTCCACCTGCTGTGTTGGATGTTGGACACAACCAAGCTCGGGCTTGCTTGTTATCAATAAACCCCTGTGTGTTTTACATCGGATATCGGCTCTGTGGTGGTCTTGCTTGTGGGTCTTGCGATGCAGACACAACTGTATTCTGGGGGCATCTAAATCATAGTGTGCAGGAAGAGAAAGCAGAAACTTATGTCCGGGGTGGAAGAGGTGACATGTATGCTGGAGTCAGAGCTCCTCAATGCCACACGCATGAAACTGAAACTGAGTTGACCTGAGTACCCAGGTGTGTGGTCAGAGATGAACTTGCGTCTAACACACAGGTCAAGAAATGGACAGTCTCACCATCTCTTCTCTCTCTTCCCCACCCCTCAGCTTTTCTCCATTCTCCACTGCAGCCTCTGCAGTGGGAAACTGCACCCACTGCCTCGGTTTCCCTGTGAAAATATCTCCTTCCCAGTGTTTCTGTTTGTGACAGGATATACCACTAGAATGACACTAAGGAGGGGTGCAGCTTCTTCAAGATGCAGAGTGGGTCTCACTCTAAAGCAGGCACAGCCAGCCTCTGGCCAGCAAGATAAAGAGGACTGGAAAGAAAAAGCAGTCCGCATGTGTACTGTGTTTAGCTGATCTGTGTTGTATGAACACCTTTGAATTAGCTGACAACATTGGAAGTTAGGAAACTTATATGAAGATTTTTACACACACACACACACACACACACACACACACACACACACACACACACGATCCCAGGAGATATAGAGCCGTGATTTCTGTGTGTTTGAGAGCTTCTAAGCACTATTTTTTCTGAGGAGCCTGGCTGCCCAGTTTCTCACACTCTTCCCACTCCTTCTTATCCTAATTACTGGGTTTCTGGACAAAGTAGGGGAGAAGCAATGATGTCATTAGCTGGTCTTGCCCCTGTGATTGTATAGGATGAGCATCCCCTGAAAGCTGAGGCACTTCCTATGGACATGAAGATTAGTGTGGGCAAATGTTTGTGGATTATGAAATCCATGCAAAGAAAGGAATTTTCCGTGTTGGGGGAAGTGTTAGGGATTTTCCTGATGGAACTTTCCTGAACTGAAATGTGAGTTTGGAGACCTGCTCTGCTCTCTTTGTTCCCCCAGACCCAAACCCTTAGTCTCATTCTTAGTACTGCAACAGAATGCCAGCTGAAGCCTCCCTTCCCCCACCCACATCTGTGGACCCCACAGACCATCCCTCCTAATCTCACCCCCCCCCCTGCCACTGTATTCCAGCCCCCAACTCAAGCAGGCACCTCATGCTCAACCATAGGCCATACTTGCCAGAAAGCCAGGTAGGCTCCCCTCAGGCCTTCTCCTCTCTCTCTATTCCAACACCAGCAGCCATTCTCTGTGAACAAGCCAGCTAAGCAGGCCATTAAAACAAGCAACACATGCATCACACTGTGAAAATCCAGAGAGGAAACAGTAACCAAGGAACAAAACACACATCCAGCAAAGACAAACCCAGAAATCAGCACCTAGATCTATAATCACTCCAAACCCAGATGCCCAACATCAGCTTAAGAATACAATAACAAGCCGGGCGTTGGTGGCGCACGCCTTTAATCCCAGCACTCGGGAGGCAGAGCCAGGCGGATCTCTGTGAGTTTGAGGCCAGCCTGGGCTACCAAGTGAGCTCCAGGAAAGGCACAAAGCTACACAGAGAAACCCTGTCTCGAAAAACCAAAAAAAAAAAAAAAAAAAAAGAATACAATAACAGCCAGGACAGTGTGACTCCACCAGAGCTCAGCTATCCTACCATAGTAGGTGCTGAATATTCCAACATAGCTGAAGCACCTGAGAAAGAACTTAAAACCAACTACATGAAGATGATAGAGTCCTTTAAGAGAAATGAATAAATCATTATAGAAATCCAGGAAAACCCAAATGGAGGAAATGAAAAAATCCCTTAAAGAAAAATCAAGAAAATACAAACAGTTGAAGGAAATGAATAAAACTATTCAAGACCTGAAAGTTGAAACAGAAGCAATAAAGAAAAAACAAGCTGAGAGAATTCTGGAAATGAAAAATTTAGGAATTTGAACAGGAACAACAGGCAAATTGTACTGACAGAATGCAAGAGATGGAAGAAAGACTCTCGGGCTTTGAAGATACAATAGAAGAAATGGATACATTGGTCAAAGAATATGTTAAATCTAAAAAAATTCCTGACACAAAACATCCAGGAAATCTGGGAACTATGAAATGACCAAACTTAATAGGAATAGAAGAAGGAGAAGAATTCCAGCTCAAAAGCCCAGAAAATGTTTTTAACAAAATCATAAAAGAAAAATTTCCTGACCTAAAGATGGAGACACCTATAAAAGTACAAGAAGCATATAGAACACCAAACAGACTGGACTAGAAAAGAATGTCCCCTTGCCATGTAATAATCAAAACACTAAACTACAGAACAAAAAAAGAATATTAAAAGTTGCAAATGAAAAAGACTAAGTAACATACAAAGGCAGACCTATTAGAATTACACCAGACTTCTCAGTGGAGACTCTAAAATCTAGTAGGGCCTGGACAGATGTGCTGCAGACTCTAAGAAACCGAAGATGTCAGCCCAGACTACTATACCCAGCACAACTTTCAGTCTCTATAGATGTAGAATATAAGGTACTCCAAGACAAAGTCAAATTAAAACAATATCTGTCTACAAATCCAGCTTTACGGAAGGTGGTAGAAAGAAAACTCCAACCTAAGGAGGTTAACTATATCCATGAAAACACAGGAAATAAATAATTTCATACTAGCAAAACCAAAAGAAGGAAAGCATACACACAAACACACACACACACACACACACACACACACTCACCACCACCATCACCACCAATAACAACAACAAAATAACAAAAATCAGTAATTTTTCAATATCAGTGGTCTCAATTTGCCAATAAAAAGACACAGACTAACAGAATGGACGCCAAAATGGGATCCATTTTTCTGCAGCATCCAAGAACCACACCAATATCGAGGATAGACATTACCTCAGGGTAAAAGGTTGGGTTCCAAGCAAATGATTTAAAGAAGTAATTTGTTGTAGCCATTTTAATACCCCATGAAATAGACTTCAATCCAAAACTAATCAGAAGAGATAGGAAAGGACACTACATACTCATCGAAGGAAAAATCCACCAAGATAGTTTTTCAGTTCTTGACATCTATACCCCAAACACAGTGGCATTCAAATTTATCAAAGAAATGCTACTAAAGCTTAAATCACACATTGAACCTCACATATTGGTAGTGGGAGACTTCCATACCCCACTCTCACCAATGGACAGGTCATCTAGACAAAAACTAAACAGAGAAATCCTGGAACTAACAGATGTTATAAACCAAATGGACCTAATAGTTATTTACAGAATAATATTTTACCCAAACACAAAAGAACATGCCTTCTTAGCATCTCAGAGAACATTCTCCAAAATTGACCACATACTCAGACACAGAGCAAGTCTTCACAGATAACTTCCTGTATCCTAACAGGTCACTACAGATTAAAGCTGGATATCAACAACAGAAAGAACAGAAAGCCTACAAATTCATGGAAACTGAACAACTCTCTACTGAACAAAAACTGGGTCAAGACAGATAAAGAAAGAAATTAAACACTTCCTAAAATTCAATGAAAATGAATACACAACATACCCAAACTTATGCATTGCATCAGGAGACAACTTTCTGAACAGAACGCTGATAGTTCAGGCACTAAGATCAACAATTAATAAATAGGAACTCATGAAACTGAGAAGCTTCTGTAAGGCAAAGGACATCATCAATTATACAAAGTAGTGTACACAATGGGGAAATATTTTCATCAACTTCACATTTGATAGAGAACTAATATCTAAAATACACAAAGAACTCAAGAAACTAGATATAAAAAAAAACCAAATAATACAATTAAAAATGGGGTACAGATTTAAACAGAATTCTTAATGGCTGAGAAACACTTAAAGAAATGTGCAACATCCTTAGCCATCAGAGAAATGCAAATCAAAACTACTTTGAGATTCCATCTTACACCTGTCAGAATGGCTAAGATAAGCCAGGATGTAGAGCAAGGGGAACACGCCTCCATTGCTGGTGGGAGTATGAACTTGAACAGCAACTATGGAAATCAATATGATGATTCCTCAGAATATTTGGAATTGATCTACCTCAAGACCTGACTATCCTACTCTTGGGCATATACCCAAAAGATGCTCCACGCTACTACAAGGACACTTGCTCAACTTTCATTGTGGCTCTATTCTTAATAGTCAGAAACTGGAAACAACCTAGATGTCCCTCAACAGAAGAATGGATAAAGAAAATGTGGTACATTTACACAATGGACTATTACTCAGATGTTAGGGATGGGAACAGGTGGGATTAGGTGGGGGAGGGAGGGATGGAAGGAGAGATTATGGGGAAAGATGACTGGAATTGGGGGAGCATTTGGGAGCAATGTGGAAACCTAGTGAGGTGGAAACTTCCTGGAACCTATGAGGCTGGCCCTAGCAAGGACTCCTAGTAATAGGGGATACAGAGCTTAAACTGTCCATCTTCTGTAACCAGGCAAGGCTTCCAGTGGTAAGACTGGGACACCAACTCAGGCACTGGGTTGGTGGAAACTTCCTGGAACCTATGAAGGCGATCCTAATGAGGATTCCTAGTAATTGGGGGTTCAGAGTCTCAACTGGCCATCTCTCATAATTAGGAAAGGCTTCTAGTGGAGGGTCTGGGTTGCATTCTTGAGTTGTTGGCCAAGGGGGTCAGATGGGAATCCCCAAACAATCCAGGCTGATGCTAAGACAGAAGGTTGATGTCTGTAAACTAACAGTGGGGCCCCATTGCTGAGGAAAACATCCACACAGATCATCTAACATTAAGAGATGGAGCCGATACCTGAATGAAGCCCTCACTACTAGGTTCTAGTCTCTTTGTTGCAGGAAGGTACCTTGCACACTACTGAAAGACAAACATGGACACAAACCCAGCCACAAAACCTTTGATGTACAGTTTGTCCTGCCTGTGAAACATGCTAGGGCAATGGTGGCACAGAACTTGTAGGAGTAGCCAGCCAGTGTCTTATCTGACTTAAGGCCCACTCCATGAGAAGGAACCCACACCCAACATTGCTTGGGTAACCAAGAACCAGAGACTAGATAGCCCAAAGACCTAGAGTAAAACCAAACACAACCGGTCAAATAAAACAAAACAAACAGCAAAGCGATTCCTAATGATATTCTGCTATACTGATCAATCAGTGTCTTATTCAGTCATCATTAGAGAAGGCTTTCTCTGGCAGCAGATGGGAACAGATGCAGAGAGCCAGACATTATGAAGAGAGTCTAAATTGGAGGTCACCATCAAATCCCTCCCCTCAGAACTCAGGGAATCCTGAGAAAGAGGAGGTGGAAAGGGCTGGGTGGATGGAGGACACCAGGAGAACATGGCCCTGAGAATCAACTAAGCAAGGCCCATATGAGTTCACAGAGACTAAAGCAGCAAGCGCAGGGCCCACATGGATCTGCAACAGGTCCTCTGCTTATATATTATAGCTAATAGCTTATAATTTTTATGGGACTCCTGACTATGAGAACGAGAGGGCCTCTGACTCTTTTGCTTGCTCTTGGGACTCTTTTCCTCTTGACGGGTTGCTGTGTCCAACTTTGATATGAAAGTTTTTGCTTCATCTTATTATATTTTATTTTGTCATGTTTGGATATTATCTCTTAGAAGCCTGTTCTTTTCTAAGGAGAAACAGAAAGGGAGTGGATCCAGAGGTGAAGAGAGGTGGGGAGGAACTCGGGGGAGTGGAGGGAGGGGGAACTATAATCAGGATCTACTGTATGAGAAAAGACTCTGTATTTAATAATAATAATAAAAGAAACGTGAGTTTGGTCTACTTGCACTGCACTCAGGTTACTTTTTAATCTCAATAAACTTAGACTCAGATCTTTGTTCTCGCTTCAGAGCAGAATTAATTGTTACTTTCTTGATACCTGAGTTATTGCCGTGTTCTTACATTATGACATTTTATTGTTGTTCAACTTTCTATGTAGCTAGAGACAATCTTGAACTTCTGACCTTCATGCCTCCAGAGCCCAGAGCTCTGCGTATGCTGTATCACTCTACCAATTGAGCTACATATCCACCCCTGCTAGGGCACTTTTTATACTGTAATAAAACTGATCGTTTATGTATCATCTCTTCCTTTTACATACTTGCACATTCACATGTGTGTATGAATTCACACGTATGTACATAGACACTATGGTGGTTTGAAAGAAAATGGCCTCCATAGACTCACAGAGGGTGGCATTATTGGAAGTGTGGCTTTGTTGGAGTAGATGTGGCATCGTTGGTGGAAGAATGTGGTGGTATTGTGTTCCCCAAAATATTGTGTATGCTAATAAACTTATCTGGGGTCAGAGAACAGGACAGCCACAATATTAAACAT
>CABHPH010160616.1:0-12720 GCA_902168325.1 Peromyscus nudipes | reverse complement strand
CCCTTCAGTGTCTCTGGTCCAGAGCTAAATTACTGGGGCTGCAGTGCCCTCTGGTGGCCTTGCACAGATTTGCTCCTTATTCTCCCAAATTGTACCTTACTTAATTTTGCCCTAGGCTGTGTCCTCTGTCCCCAGGTTCAGGCATCTTCCCAGGCTTGTTATTTACTTCAGGGGAATGTGACTCATGAGGTGGCATCTTTCTCCTCCCTGAAGCGCGGGCGTGGGCCGGACAGGCACTTTCATTGTGATCGACGCCATGATGGACATGATACACTCAGAACAGAAGGTGGATGTCTTTGAGTTTGTGTCTAGAATCCGCAATCAGCGCCCTCAGATGGTCCAGACGGATGTGAGTGGCACCTCTTCCTGCTCTGGCCTAGGCATCGTAGCATACTCAGGTGCCTTTGCCCCACTCCAAAGGCCCATTAAAAAAATTTTTTTTACTGTGTTTTTGCTATTGTTTTGATTTTGTTTTTACAGTACCAGGTATTGCACCCCTGTCTGTCATGTGAATTCACTCTACCACTGAGCTGTATTCTCAGCCATTTTTCACTCCCTGAGACTTGATCTTACTGATGATGCCCAGCCTGGCCTCAACCTGGCTCTGTAGCCTGGGCAGCCCTTGTGATCTTCAGATCTCAGCTTCCTGATTAACTGGGATTTTAAACCTGCACCCCCAGGCCCAGCTTATAGGCCTGGTTTTGACAGGCAGGTGGCCACAGGCTATGAGCATGCCCAGTGTCAGACTTGATGTCCCTCCCACTCTGTCATTACCTCCCACAGAGTCTCAAAGACTGGTGACTCTGATCCTTAGTATGTTCACAAGCCACAGGGGTGGTTCTAAGCGGCTGGCATAGCCCCTGGGGCCCCCAGGGAGGGAGCGGCCATTACTGTCGTCTTATTTTACCCTAGACGACCAGTCTACACGATCATTAGTGGGCTCCTGCCCTTTAACGTTCTCTTACCAGCGGAAGAAGGGAGCACTCTTTGGGCCCAGGGCAGACTTGAGCAGTACCCCCTGTCTCCCTGCAGGTACAGTACACGTTCATCTACCAAGCCTTACTGGAGTACTACCTCTATGGGGACACAGAGCTGGATGTGTCCTCCCTGGAGAGACACCTGCAGACGCTACACAGCACAGCCACCCATTTTGACAAGATCGGGCTGGAGGAAGAGTTCAGGGTGAGTGTTTCGAGGAGTCTTCCATACCCTAGATGAGTTCAGGGTGAGTCCTTGCCCTGCGGCAGCAGGTGGCTGAGGAGCCGGGGAAAATGGCCTCTTGTGGTCATAGAGTTAGGCGACGGGTGTCAGGCTGTGGGCCTCTGGGGAAGAATGACAGGGCAAGCTTCATGTAGGATTCCCTTAGTCCCCCAATGTCAAGGCCACTTCTGGAGATGGAGACAACCTTCTGAGCAGGTCCCCTGCCTCAGGTCTGTCATCCTTTGCTCTAACTACATTCCTTGGCTGCAGAAACTGACCAACGTGCGAATCATGAAGGAGAATATGAGGACTGGCAACCTGCCTGCCAACATGAAGAAGGCCCGTGTCATCCAGATCATTCCATGTAAGCCAGTGGGCATGTAGGCCTCAGGCCCTGAACCACCCACCTTTGAACATCATGCTAGGGAGCAAGTGCCTCTGTGTCCAATGCAAGGAAGAAATAACCCTCCTGGGGTACTCTGGGAACTCTCCACAGATCCGTGAGGGTCTCAGGTGGTGCCTAGAGTGTGGCTCAAAGGCAAGACACTTGAGCTTTATAGGGAGGGTCCACTAAGAAGCTTGCCTCAGATATGACCTGGTACCTCACTAGTGTTCTCTAGAGCGTGGAGACGCCCCCCCCCCCCCCACACACACACAGATGAGAGTAAATAGCACAGCCAAGAACACACACAGGACTACATCAGACCAGAAATGAATTCAGCTAAGTCCTTCAAGGAAAAAAAAAAAACTTGCCTTGGGGACTGCATAACACTGACCTAGGGTAGAGTTAACTCTGGCCTGCCATTGAGGGTTGGGATGACTGAGGCAAAGACCGTAGTAGGCATGGAGGGACTCACATCTCCCCCGCTCCCCTCCCCCACAAGGTGGGGAACAAAGAGAAATGTGGGCAAACACAACTAGAGAAGCATGTGGGGAGCACTGGCTTGAAGAGAAGGCAGTTCACGTCACACACAATGTTTCTTCATGCCCTCCATGGAGCAATGGCTTACCACCATTGAATGGCTGTAAACAGGCCTTCTCAATATGGCTGCCTCTTCTCCAGAAGTAGAGAGTTCCAAGAGGCTAGGCAATCCACCCTCATCCCCTGGCCTCCATCCATTGGTTCTCTGTGGCCTCAGTGCGTGCCCCGGCAGCCCCAGCTCCTATCTGGTTACCCTCCCTTTGTTCCTAGATGCAGTATTTTTAATGCTCCTGTTTGGGGACATATTTCACTGATTCATGAAAAATGAAAATGACAATTGGGTTGCTTTCAGAACTTCCCCAAACCACCTTATGAACCTATTCGATAATGGAAATGTCCCTAAGAGTTGGCTTTATTAATAGTCTTGGTCTGTGCCTTAGTTTCCTTTCCTGTTGCTATGATGGAATGCCCTGACAAAAGCAACCTAAAGTAGAGTTTAGTCTGGCTCACAGTTCCAGGGTACAACCCATCCTGGTGGGGAAGTCAAGGCAGAGGGAACTTGGAGCAGCTGCTCACATGACATCTGCAGTCAGGAAGCTGAGAGCAATGAGCACATGCTGCGCCTCATCCCACTTCCTCCATCTGACACAGTCCAGGAGTCCCTGGCCAGAGAATGACTCTGCCCACAATTAACATGGGTCTTCACATCAGTTAATGTAACCAAGGTAACCCCCACAGTTGGCCCTGGGCCCATCTCTTTGCCAGCCTAGATCTTGTCAAGCTGACTATTAACCTTGACCATCATAGTCTATAAGGCAGGGTGGTATCCACGCTAACAAAGGGAATTCTACTTTGCAGATGACTTCAATCGGGTAATCCTCTCCATGAAAAGAGGGCAAGAATACACAGACTATATCAACGCGTCCTTCATTGATGTATGTATTGCAGCCCCGTGTGTGTGTGTGTGTGTGTGTGTGTGTGTGTGTGTGTGTGTTGCAACATGTGACTCCTTCCTGTAGGAACATGTGCTCTTGAGTGTGAACATTGCTCTACACACAGTAAGAGGCATCAGCACACTATTTTCTTGGCAGAATTACTTGTTTTTAAAATAATAATAAACCGTGAGCCATGTGTGGTGGTACACACTTGTAATCCCAAGATTTGAGGATTAGAGTTAGGAATATCAGGAACTCAAAGCTAGCCTCAGCTACAGAGGGATTTTGAGACTAGCTTGTACTATATGAGACCCTGCTTCAAAATTTCAAAATAAGGGAAAGATGCCTTATTATATCAGGACACCTGCTGCTCTTGCAGAGGGCCTGCGTTTGGTTTGCTGTACCCACGCAGTGGCTCATAACCACTGGAACTCCAGTTTCAAGAGAGTTGAGGCTCTCTTTTAGTCTCTGCAGGCACCAGGCATGTACATGATACACATACATACATGTAGGCAAACACCCATGCACATAAAATTAAAAAGCAATAAATCTTTAAAAGATTTGGTACTCCAAAGCTATTGGCGGGATGAATACCCATGACGATGGAGCTTTGGAATTGGGGCTTAGTCTCACTGCTGACGAATTGGCTGTTTCCACGTGACCTTTGATGGATAGCTTCTCCACATTTGCATAGGTGTGACACCGCAGATGGATATGTGCAGAGCGTGTGTTGGCTCTTGAGTGATGTCTGTGAGTGAACCCACATAGACTGGGTGATTATTTATCCAGGGACACAGCTGGGGCCGGTCTCCAAGCACAGTGGAGTTGGAAGAGAGACAAGAAAGAACCTTATGGCCAACAGCCTATTAGCTCTTCTGTCTGCACTTGAGGGGACAGATGGAGGTGTTGAGACTAGAGGCCTCTGCTCTAGCTCCACACCAAGGCCCTCTGCACTACCATGATGGGAATCTAGCTATGATGCACAAAAGCCCATTAAGAGCAAGGCCACTGAATGCTGGTAACCTAGAGCCTCTGATAGCCCTTAGAGACAACCTCAGCTACTGAAGGCAAGATATCTACAGTACCCTGATAAAGTGGCAATTCCTGCTCCATGGGTGTATCCATGGGCTGGGGCATGCGTCTGTGACAGCAAGCCTTCTGTTCAGGCCATGGAATGTTGGAGTTGTTAACATCAGCCTAGGGCTGTCCTGTGTGTCTGTGGAGATGGTAGCTCTGGGGACAGGTAGCTCACTCCTAACCTCTGCTTCCCTCAAGGGCTACAGGCAGAAGGACTACTTCATGGCCACACAGGGGCCTCTGGCTCACACAGTTGAGGACTTCTGGAGGATGGTGTGGGAGTGGAAATCACACACGATCGTCATGCTGACCGAGGTGCAGGAGCGGGAGCAGGTGAGCAGGCCATCTGTGCACTGGATGTATGTGAGGGAGGTAGCTAATGATATGATGCCTCAGCATTGTGGAGCCTGTGAACACATGGGTGAGATCAAGCCAAGAGGACTGAGGAGGGAGGGAGGAAAGGAGGGAGGGAGGAAGGAAGGGAGGCTGGGATGACTGAGATCTTACTTCATCTTTGCTTTTGATGGGTGGAAGGGTGGTTAGCCATAAACAGCCTTGGCCTTCCATATCTTTACATTTGCCTTGATGTGCCGCTACTTTTTTAAATGTCAAGGTCACAGCCTGTGAATGCAAAAGGCATTTACTTACTGTCTGCGAGACATAAAGGCAGACATTGATCTATGCCCCTGGTTGTTGTCCTAATGAAGTTAGATGACTTTGGTATTTCCATTTTCCCAGAGACCCACCTGTGGCCTGATAATGTCACGAACCCAGAAAAATATGCTTTACTAGCGCCGAGCGCCTCTCTGAGTGTTATCCCAAGACATGGCCGTGACCCTGAATCTATGTTTTGATTTCTTTGCTTTAAAAAACAAAACTTGGGGCTGGAGAGATGGCTCATTGATTAAGAGCATTGGCAGCTCTTCCAGAGGTCCAGAGTTCAATTCCCAGCAACCACGTGATGGCTCACAGCCATCTATAATGGGATCTGATGCCCTCTTCTGGCATGCGGTATATATGCAGATAGAGTACCATATACATAAAATAAATAAATCTTTAAAAAGTTTAAAAGACAAACAAACAAACAAAAACTTTACTGAGCTATGCTTTCATTCAGAAAGAAATCCATCGTTTTAAGGAAACAGCTTGTTAGGGTTTAATGTGTTCATAGTGTTGGGCAAACATACCTTCTGTCAAACTCCAAATCACAGTCACCATCTCAAAAAGCAACACTGTTCCATTAACAGTTGCCCCTATCCCTCCCTGCCCCAGCCCCAGACAACACTGGCCAGTTTCCTGACTCTACTGATTTGCTTTTCTGAAAGCTACTATAAATGCAGTCACACAGAGGGGGCTGTTTCAGGAGTGAGTCCTCAGCTGCCATCATGGCATTAAAGCTCATCCATTGCTAGTATAAATCTGGACTTCATTCTTTTCTAACTATTTAACGTACATGAACAACGTATCTCGATCATGTCTCCCCAAGCTCCCTCCCCTCTTCTCTCAGGTACCCCCAGCAAGTCCCCCTCTCCTCTCCTTTCCTTTTTCTTGTAACCCACCAAGTCCTAATTAATGCTGCCTATTGGAATGTGGACTGGTTTTGTCAGCTTGCTCGTGAGTGGGTCTTGAGCCCGGAACTATAGCTGCAGTGAGTTCATGAAAGGAATTTCACACACCCCTCCCCGTTTCTGGCCCTTAAATTCTTTCTACTCCAGCTTCCGTGATGTTCCTTCCCTGAGCCTCGATGAGTCCAGAATTGGGGCAGAGTTGATACAAATGTCCCGAGTAAGGCTGAGCACTCAGTGCAGACTTCTTCACTGACAATCTTCCATCTTGTGAATGGTGATGCAACTTGCATTTCCCTGTTCACCCGTTGATGGACACCTGTGCCGTTTCCACTTTGGGGCTGTTGGGATACTGCTGCTGTGGCCGTTTGTGTTCAAGTTTTTGTGCAGGAATAACTTTTGTGTTTCTCATCTACATACTTACGAGTGAAATCACTTCCTTATAATATAACTTCATATCATAAACTTTGATCATTCAATACTTTCAAGATTTTTTTAAGATTATGTGCTGGGGGTAGGGACGGGGAGGCACGCATGTGAGTTCAGGTACACATGAAGACCCAGAAGAGGGAGTCAGACCCCCTAGAGTTGCAGTTATAGGCAATGGTTCATTGCCTGGTAGGGATGCTGAGAACCTTCTGGTCCTCTGAAAAAACCAGTACCTGCTCTTAGCCTCTGACCTCATCCCCATTTACATTCCCAATCTCAGTGTTCAAGGGCCCTATTTGTCCACATTCTTGACAACACTGGTGTTTTGTCCTCCTGATTAAAGCTATCCTGGTGGATAGAGCATTTGTTTTGTTAGGGGGGCATGAAATCAGCTGGATAAAGTAGCTACACCTGTAATCCCAGCACTGGGAAGTGGCAGAGGAGGCTTAGAGAATTTCTCTTATCCTCTGCTACAAGGTAAATTCAAGGAGAGGCACAAAACACCCCCCCGGGAGGGGGCACTTTTAAATCATATGTATTCATGCCTAAAGAAACAGTTACTTTATTCTGCTTGTGCTGCAACTTTATATAAAGAATTCCATTGTGAGTAATCTTCTGAGACTTGATTTTTCTAGAGTGGTGACTCTGCTGTTCTCCTATGCTTATGTCTGTGACTGGGACTCAGCCACTATTTCCTTATATTCTGCTACAGACACATCCTGCATCCACTTATTCAGCCCTTCTTACATCCTCGACAGTGGGCCCAATTCCATCCCGTCACTTGATGAGCAGTGATGACATGCTTCTTGCTGCCAGTGGTTAGCAGGTGCCAGGTAGACAAAATGTCAGATTACAGATTGTCCAAGAGTGAGAATTCCTGGTGGCTGTCCAAAGTGGTTTTTAAAGTGACTATCAGCGATGAATGAGACATATTCGTTGGCATGGCTAGTGTTCTGAGAGTGCCCGGAGTTCTCAGGCACCCTGGTCCTTGCTAAGTGAATGTTAATTTAGCTTTTCATGGCTTTTGTTGGCATTTCTCTCATTTCTACAAGGTGGAACATCATCTTACATATCTATGGATGTCTTCTTTCTTGTATAAAATGCATCCCTTGCTTTTTACCTCTGTTGTTATTTTTCTCACTGCTGTGATAAAGCACCTGTAAAGAAAAAAAAAATCTTAAGGAAAGATGGGTTTATTTTGGCTCATGAATTGAAAGAAAATCCACCATGGCAGCCAGAGCACAAGGCATCTGGTCACATTGCATCTGCAGTCAGGAAGCCGACAGATGGGCACATGTGATCCACTCACTTCCTCCTGTTCATTCACTCTGGACTCCAGCCCATGGAGTGATACCACCTACAGTCAATGTGTATTTTTCTCTGTCAGTTGAATCTCTCTGGAAACACCCTCACAAGAGGCTAGGTGTGTCTCCAAGGCGATTCTAAACTTCATCAAAGTGTCAATCAAGATTAACCATCAAGGTCCCTGTTTTTCTACTGGGCTGTTTGCCTTCCTATTGCTTTAAGAGTTCTTTACATATGGCGGATGCTCCTCCTGTGCTGGCTTCATGAGGCGAGCATCTTACTGCAGTCAGCAGCCTCCCCTTTACTCTTTGTGTGATGGTTGTTGATGAAGCAAAGTGAACTTCATTGGAAGCTGATATTTCTGTCTTTTGCCTTAGGGTTGGTTCGTCTTTTATGCCTTCTTATTTAGTGAGACACAAAAAGTGTTTTTCAAAGTAAAAGAGTATTCCAGGTCAAGTTGATATATAGGGTAGTGTTGTTTGTTTACTGGCCTGATTCTAGGAGAAGCTCCGGTGTTCATGTCAACTTGCACAGTGAGTCTGGGATTTCATATTCCAGTTCCACGGTAGACAGACTTTCTTTGTGACCTCCAGCTCCCCAATAATGACACAGAGACTTATTATTAATTATGAAAGCTTGGCCTTAGTTTAGACTTTTTCCCAACTAGCTCTTAGAACTTCAATTAACCTGTTTCTATTAATCTACATTTTGTCAGGTGGCTCAGTTACCTGTTCCCTGCACTGTATGTCCAACTTCTTCAGTGTCCCGCTAGCGTCTCTCACATGCCGAGATTTATCCTGAGTTCCTCTTTCTGCACGGAAGTCCCACCCATTCTTTCCTGCCTAGCTATTGGCCATTCAGCTCTTTATTAAACCAATCACAGCAAAACATCTTCACACAGTGTAAACAAATAATTCTGCAACATTCCATCCTTTGAATAAATCTTCCTTTCTCCCATGTATCAAAGTTCTGTATATCAGTGTCTTTCCATACCCGTTCTCTGCTCAAGGTCAACAGACATTAATGGGATTCATATCCATGGTCACATATGATTTTCTGGTCATGTGAAATGGCCCAACATCAATACTGCACCATAAGTGGCAACAACAAAACATTGTATTTTGTCCCCCTAGGATAAATGCTACCAGTATTGGCCAACGGAGGGCTCGGTGACTCATGGAGATATAACTATAGAAATAAAGAGCGACACCCTGTCTGAAGCCATCAGCGTACGAGACTTCCTGGTTACTTTTAAACAGGTATTATTGCTGTGATTCCCCCAAATTCTAGTGGACCTCAGGAAACACCATCACTTTGTATGTGCTCACTACTATATCAGGGTGGGCCCTGTACCTGTCACCATCCACCTGTTCCTAAGTCCCAGGGAACCACGAGGGGCCAGTGGAGCATCTGGTGGCAGGTATCCTGTGAAATTCTGGCTTCTATGCCACCTGCCTCCTGCTGGAGGATGAGTCCGATGGTAAAGAGGTTAATTTACTGGGCCTTGCTATCTCCCACTGCTTCTTGGGAGAGTGACCTCAGCTGGGGATGGAGGAACAATGGACCTGAAGGAAGGTAGAGAGGCCTCTTGGGTTCCTTCCAGAACCTCTCACTGTCCCTGTCCACACTGGACAATGAACCCTGACCACACAGTCTAGGCTGTCTGGCTCAGTGAGAGGTAGAAGAGTTCATAAGCTGGACTCAATTCTGAACTGAGACATTCAGTTTAGGAAAGCTATACCTGTGCAAATATTTCTTCCCTCGGGGCCAACAGTGGACTGCCTGAGCTGCTGGGCTTGCCTCCAGCCCTTGATGGGAACTCAGAGCTTAACTTCCCAAGAAATGTGAGTCTTATCTTTGAATGAAGCACAAGGCCCCTGAGAGGGCTGGGCAGAGCCTAGTGGGGTCTAGAAGGAAGTGTAGTCATTGCTAGCCAGGCCCCTGGACTGCCTAGGTGGGGCTTTGAGACCCAGAAGGACCCGTGGGCAGGCAGGTAGACCCCTGGCAGGATGTGAGGCAGCTATCACCAAGACTTCTTTCTCATCGGTAGCCCCTGGCCCGCCAGGAAGAGCAGATCCGCATGGTGAGACAATTCCATTTCCATGGCTGGCCTGAGGTTGGAATCCCGGCTGAGGGCAAAGGCATGATTGACCTCATTGCAGCCGTGCAGAAGCAGCAGCAGCAGACAGGCAACCACCCGATCACAGTGCACTGCAGGTGAGCTGCCCCTCCTCCACGGGTGCCCTGTCCTGGCGGGACAGCAAAAGTGGCCCATGTGTTTCTAGAGACCCACTCTGCCGCTAGGCTGGGGGAGCTGGATAGCTGCTCTCAGGGCCTTGTTTCCCTAGACAGTGGGTCACCTTCCCTTTTATACACGCACACCTCACTTCACAGTTGTGCACAAAAACCACTTCATTACACATGCAGAATGCACATTCTAGGGTGAGTCAGCATGGGCACAGGGTACTGTGTCCCATTGAGGTCACACAAACTTCCCAGGAAAAGCCCTCAGATGCCCTTCTGGACTTCAGCTGGCCTGTGTGCACTCTGACAGGCAGCTCTGGCTCAGGCTGCCCCACCGTCATTGCCCACCCTCTCCCCTGGCTTGGAAAACATTCAGTGCAGCTGTCTGAAAGCACAGGATGGAATACGAGGACCCCATGAATAACCCACCCTGGTATCTGTGTGTGTGTGATCACGAGGTACATAAATGTAATCCATGAAGGTCAGCGGTCAAGCCCATGTGTCCTTCCTCAGGTGTGAACCACCTTCACTTGATTTTATATCTGCGGATTGAGCGATGTTGGTTAGCCTGGGAGCCCCAGCGTGTGCCCAGCTTTTTTTTATGGAGTATCTGGAGACTGAGCTCAAGTCCTCATGCTTCCACAGCAAGTACTTTTCTGGCTGAACCATCTCTCCAGACCCCAGGCTTGGATCTCTAAAGTAAACATGTCCCACCACTCACATACCCATAGTCAGGCTCCAGGGACACATTCCTGATGGCCCTAGCGACAGCAACTAGCCAGGCCTATGGCAAGCAACAAATGGAGAAAGAGTGAATGCATGACCGCTCCATAGCTCCCTTGCATCCCCGGCTGGGCAGGTCCTGCCAACACTATGCTACCTGCTGCAGTGATCTTTGCACACTTGCAAAGCCCTGGCAAGCAGCAGTTTAGGATGCTTTTATTTTTGGGTGATTCTCAGTAGCTGCTGGAACTGTGGTTGTTTCATTTCCTGAACATTTGACTCCTACTTTAGGACACTCTTTATTTCCACCCATTACCCTATCCCTGGTGTCCAAGGAGCCCCTGTTTAATGAGCTGATGGATACTCTCCCTGTGTGGATAACCCACCTAGTGTACTCCCTGCCTGGCCAGCAAGTGGCGCTCACAGTTCAGTTTTCAGTCCCAGGAGCCTATGCAGAGCTCCCTGAGAATGAATGACCTAGAAATAAGTGTCTCTTTGCTCTGCAGTACTAGAGATAAATTCTGCAAGCCTGGGACAGCAGGTAGCAGCCATGGGGACCACAACAGTAGATCCTGAACGTCAGAGTAGGCCCACATTTGTGGAGATTCCAAGAGGTCTAAGGACAGCCATGCCCCGCCAGGGGGCACTAGAAAAGGCTGGCCTGGGGCCTCCTTTAGCCTCTACCAGACCTCTTCTGAGAGGCTTGTCTCATCAGGCAAAGCACCATCTTTAGGAGAGCCCACTATTCCTACCAGAGAATTCCCTGTCATGCCATCCCTAAAACGTCACCTTTAGGTGTCAATGTTCCAGAATCCGGGCCTTGGTACTTATCAGGAACTCTTCTCCTTGTCACTAAAAGAGAACGTTTGCATTTCTAATGCATCCCAGGCAATGTTGAGCTGACAGACAGGGGCCGTACTTTTTGTAAGTACCACTTAAAAGCCTCTAAGTGGTCCCCATCCATGTCAGGTGCTGTCTGACTACTATGCTCAGGGAAGTAAGCAGCATAAGCAGGGTTCCATTTGCTGGATCTTGCTGTATTATGTATATAAACGATCCTTTAAGCTGCAGTCAAGGGGCTTGGGAGACTGCTCAGTCAATATAGTGTTTTGCTGTATGAACATGAGTCTTTACCCACCTAAAAAAAGCCTTCTGATGTGGTACACATCTGTGACCTTCAGTGCTACTGAGGCACAGACACAAGTCAAACCCGGTGGCCTGGTGACCAGCCAGCCCAGCCAAGACAGTGAGCTTTAGGTTCAGTGAAAGAGCACGTCTAAAAAGAAGGTGGAAAGCTATAGGGTAAGACAACAAACATAGACCTCTGGCCTCTACATGCACCCACACCCACACCCACACCCATGTTTACATGCATATGAACACACACAGCATCAAACACAAAGATGCAGTCAGATGCGGGTGCCTTTCAGTGACTGGTACTTCAGTTCTGCCCTGGCACGCTGGGGTGGGGTGGGGTGGTAAGTGCCCAGGTCTCTTCCCCATGTGTGCTCTCGCTTGCTTTGCCTTCACTATGCACGTTCCCTCCACAGTGCGGGAGCAGGGCGGACAGGCACGTTCATAGCACTCAGCAACATTTTGGAACGAGTGAAAGCCGAGGGACTCCTAGATGTCTTTCAAGCTGTGAAGAGCTTAAGACTTCAGAGACCACACATGGTGCAAACCCTGGTAAGAATCTGAACGGATCTGATGTTCCAGAAGAGTCGGGAATTGTTTCATGTGCTTGATGTAGGTTTCATTAAAGGAGTGCCCACTGTAAGGGAGGAGGAGGAGGGCTCATTTCCCAGAGTGACTGACCCAACTGCAGCCTTTCAGAGTAAAGCTTTCCCCCGGTCTTAGACTCAAGAGGAGGAGCTCATGCACAAATTTATTTCCATTTAAAAACACTGTTACAGGGTTCAAAAGCAGCCCTGAAGTTCAAAGCCCTGATGCTTGTTATTTTCCGTGTTCCACTGTTGCATTTAGTCTGTTTGCCTTTGGAAGGTCTTACTCAACCTCAAGGCCCCTCTGAGGGTCTTGCCTGGGGGAGGAGAGGGGAGGTCTCCTAGCATCCAATTGCTCTACATATTCTCTTTCATTACCCGACGCACACTTCCTGGTTAGAGAGAGAGAGTCTGCACTGAATTCCGAAGTGCTTCATGCTGAAGGAGCAAGTGCAGGTTTAAAGGCTGTTCTCCTTTGTCATTTCCCAGAGTCTCCTAATTAGTCTCCTAATTCTCTCCCACCTGCTCGTTTCCCACACTGACCACTCTTGACAGGCACCCTGACCCTTGTGCAAAGATAGGTGGGCTGTGGCGGTGAT
>CABHPH010160615.1:75347-85668 GCA_902168325.1 Peromyscus nudipes | reverse complement strand
GGCGCGCGCTTGCCCGCCGCCGGGGCCTCGGCCGGCGCGGCTGCAGCCTCGGTGTGCGGGAGTGCCACGTCGCTGTGGCGCCGCTCGTGCCTCGCGCGGGACACCCGGGCGTGCATGCGCATCTGCTGCTCCTCGGGAGGCGGCTTCACGGGGTAGCGCGCCAGGTTCGGGTCGCTGCGGTACCTGGTCTGGTACTCCTCCTCTTTCCTCTGCTTCTCGTCCTCCGCCACCCTGCCATCCTCTCGTTTCTCCGGCCGGTCCGGGTAGTCCTGGGAGCGTCCCTTCTCCAACCTGCGGGTTTCCCGCCTTTCCTTCCGCTCCCTCTCTTCCGCGGTCCCCTCCCCGGGCTGCACCGCGGACTTAGGCACGCGTTTGCGCTCGCTCTTCAGGCCTCCCTTGCCATTCTGTTCTGGAGCCTTCTTCCTGTGGTGTCCAAAGAACAGTTGATAAAATTTAAACAGCACACCAAGAAACATCCTTGTTTCAACATTGAGGCCTAAATCGATTATTTCATGTGATTAGTTAGAATTCCGTGTCTAATTAAAATTTGAAGTAAAGAACCGCGTTAAATTTATGTACCGATTAAGCTTTAAATGTGAACCCTTTGCATTACAAAAGGATCAAAAACTTATTTTCGCCTTTTAAGTTTGCATTTAAATAAAAATTATGCGTATTAATTCAATAGGCACGTTTTATGTTTACATTCCCTTGTGACTTAAAATGTTTCAGATAGAAATAATATGGATAATAGCAACATAACATCTAAAGTTAAGCATACATCATTACAGATCAAATGTATATTCCACACATGTATATATGAAAATTATAAACTTACAATTCTTGACATGATCAATGAAACTTTTATAATTACATCTGTGCTCATTTCAGGAACCAAATCTCATAGCACTCTGGTAACAGCAAATTTCATGTTGACTTGACTGTGGACACCCAAGCCTTTCCTTTATATGGTTAATCAGAAAACAATGGCTGAACCATAGCTTATATTTTAACTTTCTCAGCTACCATTAACAGAAATACTGATAGTTACTTGTTTGTTTCTTGCAGCACGGGGACTCAAAACCAAGGTCTTGGGCATGCCAGGCAGTCACTGTATCAGTGAGCATCCTCAGCTCACACATGCTGCCATATGTAAAGGTGCTGTTCATCCTCTCTCTCCCTTCCTTCCTTCCTCCTTATTTCAAAACAGAGCCCCAAAGAAGAAACTCATTTTTGAGTTTTTTCTTTCATATATATATATTTTGCAGGCAAAGGTAAAATGAAAAGGGATTTGGCAGGACTTTGAATCCTGTAAGGGTAGTCCTCAGCTGTCCTCTTCAACATTTCTCCTTACAAAACACCTGGCCTGGGACGTCTCTGATGTTACACCAGAAGTTGCTGGAAAACATTTTTGCCTTGGCTGAGCCTTCTGGACTAATTCTAATGTGTAGTTACAGTGGAGACAACCCCAGGTTTGCTTTGGAATTCTAAGGACTGTGGAGAATCCTCTTCAAGGGCAGCAGCGTTTGCTCACCAGATCAAATGTGTGTGTGTGTGTGTGTGTGTGTGCCCATATATGTGTGTGTATATATGCATAAATTGGGGAATTTAGTCATTTTTACTGTGGATTAGCAAAGTGTAGTTGCTAAAATACATTGTGGGGTGGGTAAGGGAGAACCATGGTGAGTTCTGCTTGAGGTATTTATATCACAGTGGCACTTCAAAATGAAAAGGGCATGGACCTGAAAGTCGATTTTAAAGTGCGAGGTTGCAATTTTTCAAGAGAAGGGGTCTGACACCACCATGTATCAAAAGTTAGTAACTACAGTTTTCAAAGATGCCATGACTGTATTATATGCAAATAGTTCATTCGTTTCTAATGCTTACTTGCACTTTGCTAGAAGTTTATGTCAAAACAGTTTACTCTTTGGAGATGCTGTAATGGTTGGTTACCATGCAGAGTTCATAAGATCGTTAAAGGAGACCCGTCAGTGAGGGTACTTTAAGGAAGGTTGAGTATTATGCACATGGTAGGATTCTCCATTCTGTTTTTTTTTGGGTCCAACTAATGATACTTTTTCTTATTACTCACTTTAATTGTTCTGTTACTGCCAGCTCCTGATGAATGCTCAAAATACGGTCAAGATATTTTCAATCATAGAAAGCAACTAGTCATCCTTTCTGTCTAAGTAACTAGTCACCCTTTCTATCTAAGTAACTAGGCATTCTTCCAATCATGCTTCTCCAAGGCTGCCCAAGTCCAAACTGTCACCTGGTCTGCTTCAGCTTATATACCCGTTTCCATTTTCTATTTATAGACCACTGCCTTTCTCAGTGTTCATGCTGTATCTCAAGGGTCAACATGCCTCAGTAATCCTTGGGATTTTATGTAGGTTTTCATCATAGGCCAAACTTGATTCTTTCTTCTGTACCAACTTTACAGCTCTACCATCTTTGTCACATGTAAAGGTACCATTTTTTTTTCTTAACACGCTACATTTTTCAAACAACTGAGCTTCCTTCTGTTGTCACTACATGACTTCTGATGCCTTGTCTATCTTCTCTCAAAAAAGTTCTGCAAACACATTCTCTCCACTGCTGTTGTCTATTTCCCCCCTCTAACATCTTGGGATCTGATAAGGCTTGATTCAAAAGCCATTTCTTTTGTTGTTTCTAGAGCTCCCGGGGTACTATACGTATTCTCTAGCATTGATCAATCAATCAACGCCCTAATTGCCTAGGTGTCTGTCTTCCCTCAGAGGTTGTTTCTCCATAGTGTGAGAAACAAGATATGTCCTCATCGTCTCTGCACTGAGACGTTCCTGGCACTGAGTTTAATTATAGTGATCGTTTGATGAGTGCTGGCTGAAATCGCAGCCATATTCAGTTAGGGTGGCACCACAGGCCGTCCTGGGACCTTGTGTTCATCCTTAATACTTGGCAGCCCCCCCCCCCTGCAAAGTGTGTTATCACTGCCCATTGTGCCAGAATCAGGACTGTAATCCAGACGTGCTTTGCTTTGAAGACATCGATCCTGCGTTAAATTTTGTTTGAAAATGAGGTCAGAATGCTGCTGTGGATGGAGACTACTCCTTACCTAGTGGCATAAATAAGAGTTACAGGAACAGAAGCAGTCAAGCCTAGTCAAGTTCCACCAGTCAGGGCACACACACCAGGAGCCCCATCCTTGATATCTGTGTTTTTAGTGGACAGCATCAACTCAGATAAATGGATGGATGAGTGAAACATTTGATGTGCATTATCTGATCCCATGATCCCTTGCTTCCATCAGTGGCTTTCCATTATGCCTAGGATAAAAATCTATTTAAGTTAACCCCTTTGCTTACTACCTTGCCAGTTACCTCTCCTCCACCTTCCTCGACCACTTGTACTATCGCCAAATGGTATCCTTTAGAAAGACCTCTTTACTTTAGGACACATGCCTACACAGATACTCACAGCATCATCCTTCACTTCGCTTGATCCATTTCTCACTACTTTTACAGCGCAGCATAAGAGAAATGTACTCAAAGGGCGATCTCTGATGTCCCACCATGCCTTTCAATTGGTCAGATTCTGCACCATATGCTTTAAGAGCACACTTTACACTAAAGTGCCAAATCTATAAATAGTGTCTTTAAGGGCCTTTCTCGGCTCAACATCAGAAGTTTGTAACTCAAGTGTCTGACATAACTTTCACTGGCATCAGTGCAAGATATGAAAGACAAGCTTCTCAACACAGGTCTCTTATGGAATGAGAAAATTCTACAGGCAGACAGAAATCTCAGGCCTGTTGCCACCTTGAATATGGGGCCTCAGAAGTCATCTTTCCATAGACCCCTCCTAATAGATACTGGAGCCTTGGTAGCAGGTGTGCTTTCCAGCAAGCCCTCGACGTTTGCTTACAGTCTTACTGGGTTATTACCTTTCCCTTGGTGGCTCACTTCTAGACCTTGATGCCTGCTTCTGTTCGGGTCCCAAGGCTTGCTGTGCAGGCTCAGCCCCTTTGCTCCTGTCCAGGGGTGCACCAGGGGAAGCCGTGTCCTGGGAAGAGGCAGCTGCTGTGCTCAGGGGTGTCTGAGACCTCGATCGCTCTTGGAGTCTTGCTTTCTTTTCTCTGGGCACCTCAGATCCAGCACCTGTACCTGTGTCGCTCAGAGTCCCATCCTGACTGGGCTGCTGGGGGCCACTTCCAAAGAACCATGCTCCAGATTTGGTTAAGATTTCTTGTTGCTTTCGACATAAATTGCATACCCACATAACCTGTTTGAAGAAGAGAAGGAGCAATGTAAAATTTTTCTCCACTATTTACAAATACTTTATTAAAATCCATAATGATGATAATAATAATAATAATAATAATAATAATAATAGCTTCATCTTTCTATATACCCTTGAAAATTTCTCAGAAAATATTTTTTTTTAGATAACACACAGTCAAGTATATCAATGCCTGGGCTTAAAGAGTGCCTCTGAGCAACTAGAGCAGAATTTTCTTTTCACTTTAGTTTAATATTATGAGTTTCATTTTACCATGTCTGTCATATTTCATATAATTGACTCTGATGTTTCATTAAAATGCCTGTTAGCGTAAGTGCTCTAGGTGAGGCAGATAATTGATCAAAAATTATTGTAAAGAGCTCTAGAATCAATATTTCCGTGCATCAACTTCAGTATCTCAAAGGATTTTTATAGATATCTGTCTTCCGAAACACAATCTATTATTAAAGTCATTCATGAAAGCTATTAACATGGAAAAAAGTGCAGAACAAAAGAAAACGACAAGTTGTATATTTCTTTTGGTTTCTCAACAATGTGTTAACCTCAAGCTCACTTCATGGTATACATTGTATTCATGCACATATTTACTAAAGCAGTGCATCCGACGCTGGGTTTATTAATATGTGACAACAAAGTGTAAGATTTCTTAAGAAAACAATCTTAGAATATTTAGTAACATACATATTGATTGAAAGGACTCTGGCCAGTCCGAGCATGTCAAACATTGCTCTGGCAAGCCTTATCCTTCTCCCCCATTCCCTCTGTCCTGCTAAAAACAGTTAGATTACACTCCTATAGCTAGCCACCAAGGTCTATTCCCTTATTTGGCTACTTCCTCCTCCTGAGGCTGACTACCAAAGTCAAGCTATCAAAATATTGAAGTCCCGCAGTCAAAATCCCCCTTTGAATCACTTAATTAACATGCCCCATTAAAATTAAACACCTCATCCTAACCAGGGTTTCTACTTTTACCTTTATAAACTGTCATTTTCTTATGGGAAATGCCCTCTGTCTCCTCTGTATCCAGAGGTAGTACTCTGTCCCCCTCTGAAACAAATACTTCTTCCCTCTCTCTTGTTCCCTTTCCCTTCTCCCTCATCTTCTATCTTCTGTCTTTGCCGCTTATTTCCCACCCTTTGTCTTTCTGGGACAAACAAATATCCTTTCTGCTGAGAATTTGTTCTGGGGGTTGTGAGCTGATATCATTTTCTTACAATCAAAAATGATGAACTGTCACTTAAGATAAACATTTAATTTGCTACCCTTAATGACATTTAAAATTAATACAGACACAAGACAAATCCTAACAAAAAATAATGAAGAATATGAGCAATAACTATCACCAAGGACAAAGATGAATGATGCATACCCAGGAGCCTTCTTTCTGAATACATGATATAAAACTGGGTGAATAATTCATTGCATAAGTGTGTACCAAAATAGTTAGAATACATTGTAATCTCAGTTTAAAAAGTAAGCCAGGTGAGACTATGTATGGCATCCTGTATCCTCAGCTTTTTAAACCACACAAATAAAGTTGCTCAGAAGGCCTGATTCTATGAACATATCAAGAATAACATGATTAGAGATACACCCCAGAACCAGAACTTCCATGACAATTTCTGGTCACCTTCTACCTAGCTCTCAGGATGGGGGAGTGATGTATCTACTCTTTTCTTGCCCCTTTATCAAGATAAGACACCAATAAAACCTGAAATCATGTGGTTCATGAAGACTGACAGGAAAAGTTTCTCATTTAACATCAACTAAGTAAATACTAGGTGAGAGAATCTTAAACTTATGAAAGGCAATTTATCAGCAATTATTAAGAATGGGCCATTTTCTACAAAATAAAACATCTCTAAGCTATGTTTAGAGACAAATACATACTTCCTTTAAAACCACAGAAAACAATTTTTTACAGTTATTGCAGAGTTTTCAAAATGCTCTTAAGTTAAATAAAATGGCACAAAGGAAATTAGCAATGCTGGCAGAAAGGATAATTTTCATTGGCTATCTGAATAATTTCTGCAAATGCTATTACAGTTTTCTTTACTCTTTGATTTTAAGCATCAAAAACTGGCCAATAAAAGACAATTGACAGATTTTGGAAGTGTTCAGATGTTGAATATATGCTGAACAATAAATTTATTTAAATTAACTTTTATAATTCATTTATTTTAATTTCCAATGATGAATAGGTCATAATTGCTAGATAAGTTATATCCATAATTTAGATGATAGACCAGACCCAGAAAGATAAATATAGTATGTATTCACTTACAAGTGGATATTAGCTGTTAGGTAAATGATAATCAAGCTATACAACTCATAGACCCAGAGAGATTAGGTAAAGAGGAGGGTTCTGGGGGGTGGGATGGGGTTGCGGGGACTGCATGGACCTCTCTGGGAAAGGGAAATAGAATAAATTCTGCTGATGGACTGTGGGGTTGGGTAGTGACTTGAGTGGGAAGGATCAGGTGTATGGGAGAGGGGTGGAGGGAGAGATTTTTGGGGAGAGCTAAAATTGTGAGCATTTGGAGGGTATGTGTGGAAACCTAGTGCAGTGGAAACTTCCTGGAATCTATAGGATGACCCTAGTGAGGACTCCTAGTAATGGAAGGTATGGAGTTTGAGCTGGCCATCTTTTGCAGCCATGCAAGGCTTCCAGTGGTGGAACTTGATTGCATTCATTGGCTTGTTTGACCAAAGTGTCCCATAGATTTCCCTAAACAACCCAGACTGATGGTAGGACAGAAATTCATTCTCTGAAAACTGACAGCAGGCCCTTTTGCAAAGGACAACATCCTCACCGCTCATTGAATGTAGAGAGGTCTAGCTGGTGCTGGCATGGAGCCTTCACCCTTACCTTCTAGTCTTGGCCCAAGAAGGTACTCTGTAGGCTATGAAAAGAGAAACCTGGACAAAAACCCAGCTAACAAATCCTCAAGCTACACTCGGTCTTGCCTGCAAGACGTGCTGGGGCAGTAGTGTCACATAATTTGTGAGAGTGTCCAACCAATGTTTGCTTTAACTTGAGGCCCTCACCAAGAGAGGGAGCCTATTCCTTACATTGCCTGGATGGCCAGGAACCAGAGACTAGATAGCCCTAGGGTAGAAAAAAAAATGACTCATGACTGGCAGAGAGAGAGAGAGAGAGAGAGAGAGAGAGAGAGAGAGAGAGAGAGAGAGAGAAGAAGAAGGAGAAGAAGAAGAAGAAGAAGAAGAAGAAGAAGAAGAAGAAGAAGAAGAAGAAGAAGAAGAAGAAGAAGAAAGAGGAAGGAAGGAAGGAAGGAAGGAAGGAAGGAAGGAAGGAAGGAAGGAAGGAAGGAAGGAAGGAAGGAAGATGAAATGATTCCTAATGACATGCTGCTATACTCAGATCAGTGCCTTATCCAGTCATCATCATAGAGGCTTCTCCCTGCAGCAGATGGGAGCAGGTGTAGAGACCCACAGCCAGACACATTATGCAGAGAGAGTCTAAAGTGGAGGTCTCCATCATCTCCATAGGGTCCCTCCCCTAAGAGATCAGGAAACCACACAGAAGAAAGAGAGGAGAGATTATAGCAGTCAGAGGACCTGGATGGAGGACACCAGGAGAACATGGACCACTGAATCAACTCAGCAGGGCACACACAGGCTCAGAGAGCCTGAGGCAGCAAGCGTGGGACCTGCATGGGTTTGTGTATGTGCTGCTAGCTTGGTGTTTTTATGAGAACTCTTAACAGTGAGAGTGGGTGTGTCTCTGACTCTTTTGCTTGCTCCTGGGATTCGCTTCCTCCTATTGGGTTGACTTGGCCAGCCTCGATATCAGGGCTTCTGCTTGGTCTTCTTGTATTTGTGCTGTTCGGCTGTCGTCTCTTGGAGGCCTACTATTTTGATGAGGAAATAAAGGGAGAGTGGTTCTGTGGGAGTAGGGAGGTCAGTGCGGGGAGCTGGGAGGAGTGGATGGAGGGGAAACTGTAGTCAGGATGTTGTGTCTCAAAAAAGAATCTATTTTCAATAAAAATAAAAAAATATTGTTTAATTTTAGTGTCTTTGATGTTTCATTTGTCTATTTTTAACATTTGGGAAAAATATTCCTTATTCAAAATTCCTCCAATGTCTTATTTCCTTCTGCATCATAATAATCAAAACCTTTGTTTCAGAATTTCCCAGGTGGGATGAGATTGTCCCACACAGTAATGTGAAACAAAATTAACTATAAAAATATACTAATATACTTATTTTAGTATAATAGTAGCTCTCAATATCTATTTTTGTTATATAAATTATTCATATAATATTTGCTAGTATAAAAAGAAATTACTTGTATGGTTAGGTACATAGAAATATATGAGATTAAAATGGAAAAATATCATATATTTCAAGCTAAATATGAGAGCCATGTACAAAGTGATCCAGATTGTAAGGCACAACACAATTATGTGCTGCTGTGGGATGGTCTGTATGTCAAACATGTTAATAAAGCACTGATTGGCCAGTGGTCAGGCAGGAAGAAGTATAGGCGGGACAAGGAGGAGAGAATTCTGGGAAGTGGAAGGCTGAGCTGGAGACACTGCCAGCCACCACCATGACAAACAGCATGTGAAGATGCCGGTAAGCCACAAGCCATGTGGCAAGGTATAGATTTATAGAAATGGATTAATTTAAGATATAAGGACAGTTAGCAAGAAGCCTGCCACGGCCATACAGTTTAAACAATATAAGTCTCTGTGTTTACTTGGTTGGGTCTGAGCAGCTGTGGGACTGGCGGGTGGCAGAGATTTGTCCTGACTGTGGGCCAGGCAGGAAAACTCTAGCTACAATGTGCATTTAAGATTTTCATTTTAACTAACAATTAATTAAATTTGCTAGAGTTATAAATAATCAAAAACTTGTGTAAAGAAATATCTGCACCAGGTTTCTTCTCATAAGACCTAACCTATGAGAAACCAAAATCTTACACACACACATACACCCCACACACACAAACACACACATACACACACACCACACACCACACACACACACACACACACACACACACACACACACTCCTTCTAGAGATTGTATCATGAAAGATCATATCCTGATCCAGTGTCATGGGATGTATTCCAAGCAAATCTAAAATAAAAGAATGCCCCGTGTTCTATAGATAACTTAACAATTCTCAGATGTTTAGCAATCAAGTACAAAGTAGAATGAGAGATTTTTGTGATGTAACATGACTTCTGAAACTCCATGACATTCATCAGAAAAATGAAAAATAAAACCTGCAGAAATTATATACTGATCTTTTGTTCTAACAAAATCTGAAAATTTGTGTTTCACACCTCATCAGTAGGGAAAACAATCGATCAGATTAAAACTAAGATGAAATTTACCTAAATAACACAAATTCCAACACTTCTTACTGTGTAGGTAAGGAATCTCACAGGTAAAACTACATGCTCAGTAGAAATGTAAATATGCTCAGATGTACGAAACCTTTACAGTTGCCATGCCATGAAGTGTTTTCCAATTATGTGAACTATTCCTAAGGAATGTTCCTAATAGAATACCTTACATAGGGTACCAGTTGCAAAACAAAGAAGGAATTTCAGTTCAATCTGGCTAATGAAACAAGTTTAATTGAGGTTACTTACAGGAGGTGGGTGAGGGCTTACTTACAGGAATATGTGCAATTTATGGACAACTACAACACTGAAGAAAATGTCTTCCTCTCCCAGTAACTCTTAACTACCTACAAATCCATGTAGATTGGGCTGGGTCTTGTAAATTCACTCCTACCATCCACAAAATGTCTTTGGGAAGGAAGGACCTCTGGATACACTCCTCTTTTCCATGACCAAAGGGCACAACCTCATGCAGGTCTCCTTCAGGAAATCACAGCTGCTGACAGTTCAAGAGGGCAAAGGCCACATCATCCCCAGAGGATTGATTGCACAACATTCTTTTTTTTTTTTTTTTTTTGGTTTTTCGAGACAGGGTTTCTCTGTGTAGCTTTGCGCCTGTCCTGGAACTCACTTGGTAGACCAGGCTGGCCTCGAACTCACAGAGA
>CABHPH010160615.1:51704-75247 GCA_902168325.1 Peromyscus nudipes | reverse complement strand
GGCAGGTGGATCTCTGTGAGTTCGAGGCCAGCCTGCCTCTGCCTCCCAAGTGCTGGGATTAAAGGCGTGCGCCACCAACACCCGGCTTGCACAACATTCTTACATATATCCATAATGGTACTATTCCACAATGAAGTCTGGAAATAGTATATTAACAGAAATATTTTGCTTATAAAAATCTATTTTAATTTTTGATTTTAGTAAAAATATGCTTGTAGACTTTTTGAAAATGTGTATTTTTACAAATTATTTTTATGATTTATTTCAGTACTTAGAAATATCACTCCAGTATTTTGAAAATATGAACAGAAGTTCCTGAATTTTCTTCATATTGCTGAACTCTTCAAATTCTCCTTCTTTTGTGAAGGGTTCAGTCAAGCAGAAATTGGTGACAAATTATCAAGTCAACACTTCACTATGTTGAAAAATAAATGAGATAGTAGGAAATAGTGAGTGATGGAATATTAATAGATGCAAATGAGTGATTTCTTTTTCATTTTTGTTGCTCTGGGAATGGGGCTGTATTTTCCAAATCTGTTGCTATTGTATTGTTCCATTTTCATAGGTTGATTTTCTCCCTTTGGAAATATTTACACATTAATGTGAATGAATTAATGATTAAAATATGATTTGGAATGTTTCCTTTTAATGAAAAGAACACTTTCAATATCACTTACTCACTGAGAGTATTTTTGTTTAATTTTGCATGCAATTTAAAATACCTGCAGTTCTAATGTAATTTTATATAGTATTTGCATTAATAATGCAGAAGTATGTTCATGTGATGCTAAATGATTCTATAATATTTAATATCATTAAATAGAAAGAAGGCACAGCATTTGACTTACCCTTAAACTCCTTATATTTTTTTACATGAAGCAGAATTCTAAAATGAAAACCTATTGATCAAACCCTTTTTATACTTAAGACTAGTTTTTAATGGCACAGTGGAAGAAACCAATTACTTAGTGAAACTTAAGACATGTTAAATGTTCTCCTGCTCAAAACACTATGTGTTTAAAATAGTTTTATTTTAAAATTTTGCAAATTTATTTCCCAAAAGTGCTATGCAGAATTTCTGGCTTCAGAATTTCAGTACTTTAATCATGCCCACTTACTAGAATCCTGCAAATGTTCCTAGTTTAAAACAACACAGTGAGATTCTATTTGAATAATAGTAAATAAAGTTACAGAGCCATGAACTCCACAAGAAGAAACTTCAAAGAAGGTGGTAAGAAATGTTTAGGAGTTGCTTAGTGTATGGAAAAAGGTAGTAACACGAAAGGGCTTTTACCAAGAATAGAGCTTGAGGCTAGAGAGATGGCTCGGGAGTTAAGAACATTGATTGTTCTTCCAAAGGATGGGGTTTGTTCCTTGGTGCTACAGAGCACCTCACAATCATCTTAACTCCAGGTTCAGAGGATCCATTACCCTCTTCTGGCCTCTATGGGCATTGTATACACTTGTTGTACAGACATACAAAACGGCAAAATGCTTACACACATAAAAGGGGGACTCAATTTTGAAAACCAGAGATCTCTAGGCTATAAAGGGTTGCTGCTATGGACAGACCAAGGTGAGAAGTAAATTCAAAATAGAATAATGCCCAATCTGTTATCCTCTGACTTTAAAAGTCTTTTGTGCCTTAATTCATATTGTACTGACAGGCTCACCGTTAGTTCCATTCACCACATAGATGGCTGTTTTGTTCTTTTTCTTTGGTCAATCAGCATTCATTTTGATGTTTGGGAAGAACTGCGCTATTTTTTTCTATGATGCTCACTGGCTCCATATAACTCATAACTGCATGTTATGGTTATTTTAATAGTTATGTACTATAATTCTTTTAAATTCATGCAGGAAGGACACAGAGACAGTTTGTCCCATAGTGGTATAAACATGTATGTTCACCTACTATTTGATCATGCTAATTATATTACATTAAAAAGATTCAATGTTTACATCATTTTAACTTGGTTTTAAACAGACCATTTATTGCTATATAATGTCTGAAAATGTCTTAAGTGTTTTTCTGCTCATGGTTCTGTAAACATCTAAAATTCACATTATCTTGAATCTATGTAAATCATAAAACTTAAGAGGCAATAATGCAATTATGAATAACAGTGAATGAAGCAAGCCAAGAGGTAGATGCTGGGACCTGATTACCTTGACCAACCTCCTCACTGGACTTTCTAGGACAGATTTTAAAGCTCTGTGTTTCAGCTTCCTCACTTGTAACACAGGGATAACAACAATAAAAGTGAATTCGAAAGACCGTTGAGATGTTACAGTGAGTAAAGGTGCTTTACCGCCAAGTCTGATGACCTGAGTTAGATCCCCAAAACCCAAAAGGCAGAAAGACTTTGGCAAGCTGTCCACTCACATCTACAACCACACTATTGCCATGTGCCCACTGCAACACACAAATTTAAGTAAATAAATAAATGTAATCCTTATTTTAAATGTCTTTGGGATGAGAGAAAACATACAACTGATATAGTAAATACTCTATGATGTTTACATTATTCAAAATGTGTACGCCTGCCACAGACGTATCTTTAAAATTTTTGCAATATGAAATGCTCCATGCTCTACTCATTTGTGATTTTGACAAATGATTTGAGGCATAAGTTAAATGTTAGGCATTATTATAGGCATTGGAGATGCAATAGTGATTATGGGGGTGGGCAGGGGACACTTTTTGGGAACTTATGTCCCATTAAAAGAAGACAGAGAGAACCAAAACATAATTTATGAAGTGTCCAACAGGGCAATATGGGGGCACAAGTGAGTAGAGAAAGGGCAAAGGGCATTCCATAAGGTGGGGGCTTAAGTTTAAAATGGACTAATCAGAGAATGCTGATCAGTAAGATTAAGCTATGTAACATAGAATGGGGAAGGCAGCTCAGGCTATAAACACAGCTAGGAAACTGATCTGGGGGAAGCTTTTGCATGGTGGGAAGCAGAGCTGAAACAGGTAAAAGCGACAGGTCAGATGGCACAAAACAGTTTCAAACTGAAGCAATCTTTGTGCAACAGACCTTTGCTGTTATGAAGCAAGTGATGAGGACCATTTTAGGACTTAGGGTGCAGCAGTGGTCTGAGGACTTAGGGTACAGCAGTGGTCTGAGGACTCAGGGTACAGCAGTGGTCTGAGGACTCAGGGTACAGCAGTGGTCTGAGGACTCAGGGTACAGCAGTGGTCTGAGTCTATATGATTTTAACTTGGTTTTAAACAGACCATTTATTGCTATATAATGTCTGAAAATGTCTTAAGTGTTTTTCTGCTCATGGTTCTGTAAACATCTAAAATTTACATTATCTTGAATCTATGTAGATCATAAAACTTAAGAGGCAATAATGCAATTATGAATAACAGTGAATGAAGCAAGCCAAGAGGTAGATGCCAGGATCTGGGTAAAGCAGTGGTCTGAGGACTTAGGGTGCAGCAGTGGTCTGAGGACTCAGGGTACAGCAGTGGTCTGAGGACTTAGGGTGCAGCAGTGGTCTGATACACCCCAAGTTGCTGTGGTGAAGATCAAATGGAGGGAATCAAATGTCAGGTTGTTTAAACCGACTTTGACACTGCTATTTTTGGCTTGTCTTTGCCCCAATGTGGTTTCCAGCCTTTGGAGTTATCTTTTCTGGTATCATTTTGTTGAAGGCACACCACTTTTCACAGACAGCCCAAAGCTGAACTCTTTTCCAGACAGAGTTTGTACTTTCACAGCATTTAAACATAGACTGATGTTTATCTCCTACGTTTTGTCTTACAACACAAGGTATCCACCTGCTCATCAAAATTAATTGAATCTGCTGCTCACTGGTCACATCCCTCTGCTCAATGAGAGCTCCTCTCCATTATTTTCATCATGATGACTTGTAAAGCAATTTATTTTGGAGCATTTATAAAACATAGATATTTGATTAATAAATAATAGCCATGCCTACTATGTAAACATGATATCTGCATTATAGAGCATACAAAATAGAAATTTAATAAGATAAACTATAATTAAGCTTTTAATTATATTTGCTACTCAAACAGATTACCTTTCAGTATAAGCCAATGTCTTAAAATCATTACCTCCAGCTTAGTCACCATTTCAAATACCTAAGTGCATTCCCTCTCATTTGTAACATGTGGCCATTTGAAAGACAGAAACCTTAGACTCCAAAAGTACAATATAGGCATGATTATGCTTTCCACAAAATAGATTCTTGTCCTGCATTATATGTCCCATCCACACACTAATCAAAGGCATTAATATGAGATTTATCCTAGCTTAATTTGTCTTTAACTATTATTCATCAAGCTTTCTTAATTGTGACTCCTGAATACCATGACTCTCCCACATATCTACTGACAAAGTAGAAACCATCATTTTTCTCCACCAAGATTTCCCACGCCAATATCTTAACTGAGTTTTCTGCCTTTCATTCTTCATTCAATAAATCCTATATCCTTTCCCAAATCTTTTTTTTTAAGATTTATTTATTTATTATGTATACAGTGTTCTGTCTACATGCATGCTTGCAGGCCAGAAGAGGGCACAAGATCTCATTACGGATGGTTGTGTGCCACCATGTGGTTGCTGGGAATTGAACTCAGGACCTCTGGAAGAACAGCCAGTGCTCTTAACCACTGAGCCATCTCTCCAGCCCTCCTTTCCCAAATCTTACAAACTTTAAAATTGACACCCTATCCCCTGCAGCGGTACTGTGGATTGAACCGAAGGCCTCATGTATGCTCCACAATACTGCTGCTCTAATAAGCGACAGCCCCAGCCTTTAAACTTGCTTCCTTTCTTCCACAGAGATCTAAAACTCTTTGACACATAGTAGCTCTTGCCAACTCTTCTAAGCTAAACTGTTTCCTACATGAACACACACATCATACCACACACATGTGTATTTTAGTTTTCTGAACATCCTGCCAGGTATATAATACTTGTCAATCTATAGTACTCTCGTTTTCAGCTTATTTCCAAAATGATTATATGCAGTTTACAATTATTTCATTATTTATATCTGATGCAATACTTCATATATACATTGACGTTATAAAACTTTAATATATAGATAGGCTGCCCACAGATTTTCTCCATTATCTCTGTTCTCCCAGACCCAATCCTCCAGTCTCATCCCTAGCACTTCAACAGAACACCAGCTGCAGCCTTCCTTCCCTCCTCCCCACATCTCTTGTGGATCCCACAGACCATCTCCTCCTAACCTCCCTTCACCCACTTTGGCCCAGACCCAAACTCCAGCAGGCATGCCCTGCAAACCGAAGGGCCATTCTCCCTATGCAAAAAGTAGGGTGAGGGGGGAGCCACACTTCTCGTACTGCTCCTAAGATCCAATCCCCCCCCAGTCTCATCCCCAGCTCTATAGCAGGAAACCTTCTGTGTTCTTCCTTTCTTCTCTGACCCCATCACCAATGGATCACAAAGATCTTCTCATCCAATCCTCCTTCTCATCCAACTCTCCTTCTCCCAACTCATCCCAATATCCCAGGCTTCAAAACCAGCAGGCATTCCCTGTGAACATGCCAGCTGAGCAGGTCAAGAAAACAGGCAACACACAGGCATCACACTCCCCAGAAGTCCAAAGGGGAGACAGAAACCAAAAAGCAAAATACCCACCCAACAAAGACATATCCAGAAACCAGTACCCAGAACTTTAGTCATCCCAAACCCAGATGCTAGACACCAGCATAAAAGCACAATCAATAACAGTCAAAGCAATATGACTCCACTAGAACCCAGCTATCCTACCACAGTAGGCCCTGAATATTCCAACATAGCTGAAACACAAGAAAAAGACCTTAAAACAGCTTTTATGAATATGATAGAGTTCCTTAAAGAAGAAATGAATAAATCTCTTAAAGAAATCCAGGAAAATACAAACAGTGTAAGGAAATAAATAAAATGGCTCAATATCTGAAATTGGAAATAGAATCAATAAAGAAAACTCAAACTGTAGGAATTCTGGAAACAGAAAAATTTAGGAATTTGAGCAAGAACTACAGAAGCAAGCTTGACCAACAGAATATTACAAATGGGAAAGCATTTCAGGCTTTGAAGATATGATAGAAGAAATGAATACATCGGTCAAAGAAAATGTCAAAGCTAAGAAATTCTCACACAAAACATTCATGAAATTTGGGACACTATGAAAAGATAAAAACTAAGAATAATAGAAATAGAAGAAGTAGAAGAAGCTTAGCTCAAAGGCCCAAAAATGTTTTCAACAAAATCATAGAAGAAAATTTTCTTATCTAAAGAAGGAGATGCTTATAAATGTACCCTGTATCTGTATGCTTCTTAAGCATACAGAACACCAAATAGATAGAACCAGAAAAGAAAGTTCTCTAGCCACATAATAATCATAACACTATACATACAGAACAAAGAAAGAACACTAAAAGCTGCGAGGGAAAAAAGACAAAGTAACATATAAGGCAGACCTATTAGAATTGTACCTGACTTCTCAGTGGAAACTTTAAAACCAGAAGGCCCAGAACAGATGTCCTGCAGACTCTAAGAGATGGCATATGCTAGCACAGACTACTATACTCAGCAAAACTTTCAAAACCATACATGGAAAAAATAAGCTATTCCATGATAAAGTTAAATTTAAACAATATCTATCTACAAATCTAGCCCTAAGGAAGGTGTAGCTAGAGTTTTCCTGCCTGGCCCACAATCAGGACAAATCACAGCCACTCAGACCCAACCAAGTAAACACAGAGACTTATATTGCTTACAAACTGTATGGCCGTGTCAGACTTCTTGCTAACTGTTCTTATATCTTAAATTAATCCATTTCTATAAATCTATACCTTGCCACGTGGCTCGTGGCTTACCGGCATCTTCACATGCTGCTTGTCATGGCGGCGGCTGGCAGTGTCTCTCTCACTCAGCTTCCTGTTCTCTCAATTCTCCTCTCTGTTAGTCCCGTCTATACTTCCTGCCTGGCCACTGGCCAATCAGTGTTTTATTTATTGACCAATCAGAGCATTTGACATACAGACCATCCCACAGCAGGAAGGTGCTAGAAAGAAAATTCCAATTCCTAAGGAAATTAACTATACACTTGAAAACACAAGAAGTAAATAGCCTCACATCAGCAAAATCAAAAGAAAATAAGTACAAACACACACACACACTTACATACTCATACACATACCACCACCAACAACAACAACAATGACAAAATAACAGGAATCAATAACCTTTGGTCATTGATGTTGCTCAATATCAATGGTCTTTATTCCCCAATAAAACAGACACAGACTCCCAGAACAGATATGAAAACAGGATTCGTCCTTCTGCTGCATCCAAGAAACACACCTGAACATCAAGGACATTATCTCAGGGTAAAGGGTTGGAAGCAGACATTCCAAGCACATGAAACTAAGAAGCAAGCTGGTATAGCCACCTTAATATCTAATAAAAATAGACTTCAAACCAAAACTAACCAAAAGAAATAGAGAAGGACTCTACATATTCATCAAAGGAAAAATCCGGCAAGACGACATTTCAATTCTTTTTTTTTTTTTTTTTGGTTTTTCGAGACAGGGTTTCTCTGTGTAGCTTTGCGCCTTTCCTGGGACTCACTTGGTAGCCCAGGCTGGCCTCAAACTCACAGAGATCCACCTGGCTCTGCCTCCCAAGTGCTGGGATTAAAGGCATGTGCCACCACTGCCCGGCCCAGACATTTCAATTCTTAACATCTATACCTTAAACACAAGGGCACCCAAGTTTGTAAAAGAAACACGACTAAACATATTGATCCTCACACACTGAGAGTGGGAGACTTTAATACCCAACTCTCACCAATGGACAGGTCATCCAGACAAAAACTAAACAAAGAAATACTGAACCTAATAGTGTTATAAACCAAAAAGTGAACCTAAGAAATATCTACAGAATATTTCACCCAAACACAAAATAATATACCTTCTTCTCAGCAAAAGAATGGAACTTTCTCCAAAATTGACCACATACTCAGACACAAAGAAAGTCTTAACAGATACAAGAAAATCAAGATAATTCCCTGTATCCTATCAGAACACCATGGATTAAACCTGGATACTAACAAGAGAAACAACAGAAAGCTTCTTGCATTTCATTCTACTGAATGAAAAATGGGTCAAGACATAAATAAAGAAAGAAATTAAAGACTTTCTAGAATTCAATGAAAATGAATACATAGCATTCCCAAACTTACAGGACACAATGGAAGCAGTGTTAAGAGGAAAGTTCGTAACACTAAGTACCTACAGAAAGAAACTGGAGCGATCTCATATTACCGACTTAACAGCACACCTGAAAGTTCTAGAACAAAAAGAAGAAAGCACAAGCAAGAGAAGTAGAGGCAGGAAATAGTCAAACTGAGGGCCGATATCAATAAAATGAAAACAAAGAGAACAGTACAGAGAATCAATGAAACCAAGAGCTGGTCTTTGAGAGAATCAACAGGATAGACAAACCCTTATCCAAACTAACTAAAAGATAGAGAGATAATATCCAAATTAACAAAATCTGAAATGAAAGTAGAGACATAATAACGGACAATGAGGAAATCCAGAGGATCTTAAGGACATACCCAAAAAAACCCAAAAAAAAACCCTGTGCTCAACAAAATTGGAAAATCTAAAAGAAATGGATAATTTTCTCAGTAGGTATCACTAACCAAAGTTAAATAAAGGTCAAATTAACAATTTAAATTTAAAGAGATTTAAATAGTGAAATAGAAGCAGTCATTAAAATTCTTCTAAACCACCCCCCAAAAAGCCCAAGGCCGAATGGTTTCAGAACACCATTCTACCAGACTTTGAAAGAAGAATTTATACCAATACTCTTCAAATTATTCCACAAAATAAAAACAGAAGGAACACTGCCAAATTAATTTTATGATGCCACATTTACTCTGATAATCAAACCACATAAAGAATCAACAAATTAAGAGAATTACAGAATAATTTCCCTTATGAACAAGGATGCAAAAAATACTCAATAAAATACTTGCCAACCAAATCCAAGAACTGATCAAAAAGATCATCTGCCAAAATCAAGTAGGCTTCATCTCAGAGATGCAGGAATAGTTCAACATAAGAAAATTAGTCAGTGTAATCCACCACATAAACAAACTGAAAGAAAAAAAAAACTGCTGGAGGTATCACCATCCCTGATTTAAAGTGGGACTACAGAGCTATAGTAATAAAAACCACATGGTATTGGCATAAATACAGATATGTTGATCTACTCAATCTAACTGGAAGACCTAGACATAAATCCACACAACTATGGCCACCTGGTTTTTTTATAGCAAAGTCAGATATGCACACTGGAATAAAAGGTAGCATCTTCAACAAATGATGCTGTGCTAACTGGATGTCAGGTCAGCATGTAGAAGAATGCAAATAGATCTATATTTAACACCCAGCACAAAATTCAAGTCCAAGTGGATCAAACCAGATACACTGAACCTGAAAGAAGAGAAAGTGGGGAATGGCCTTGAATGCACTGGCACAGGAGACTCTGAACGGAACACTGATAGTGCAGGCACTAAAATCAACAATCAGGCCAGGAGGCGGTGGCATGAGCCTTTAATCCCAGCACTCAGGAGGCAGAGGCACGAGGATCTCTGTGAGTTCGAGGCCAGCCTGGGCTACAGAGTGAGTTCCAGAAATAGGTGCAAAGTTACCCAGAGAACCCTGTCTCGAAAAACAAACAAACAAACAAACAAAACAACAACAACAATAAAAGATCAACAATCAATAAATGGAACTTCATGAAACCAAAAAGCTTCTACAAGGCAAAGGACACCATCATTTGGACAAAGCAGCAGCCTACAGAATGGGAAAAGATTTTTACCAACTCCACATCTGATAGAGTACTAATATCCATAATACATAAAGAACTTGAGACTAGATATAAAAAATAGCAAACAAATAATCTATTTTAAAAAATGAGTAACAGATTTAAATACAGTATTCTCAAGAGAGGAATCTGAAATGGCTGAGAAACACTTAAAGAAATGTTCAACATCCTTAGCTATCAGAGAAATGAAATAAAAACTACATTAAGATTCTTACATCTGGCCAGACGTTGGTGGCGCACGCCTTTAATCCCAGCACTTGGGAGGCAGAGGCAGGCGGATCTCTGTGAGTTCGAGGTCAGCCTGGGCTACCAAGTGAGCTCCAGGAAAGGCGCAAAGCTATACAGAGAAACCCTGTCTCGAAAGACAAAAAAAAAAAAAAAAAAGATTCTTACATCTGTCAGTATGGCTAAGATCAATAACACAAGTGACAGCTCATACTGGTGAGGATATGGAGAAAGAGGAACACACCTCCATTGCTGTTGGGAGTGCAAACTTGTGCAGCTACTATGGAAATCAATATAGTGGTTCCTCCGAAAGTTGAGAATCCATCTACCTCAAGACCCAGCTATACTACTCTTGGACATAAAACCAAGGAGTATTCCATCCTACTACAAGACACTTGCTCAATCATGTTCATTGTGGTTTTATTCATAATAGCCAGAAGCTGGAAACAACCTAGATTTCCCTCAACAGAAGAATGTAAAAGGAAAATGTGGTACATTTACACAGTGGAGGATTTCTCAGCTGTTAAAAACAATGACATCATGAAATTTGTAGACAAATGGATGGAAGTAGAAAAAGATCACCCTGAGTGAGGTAACCAGGACCCAGAAAGACAAATATGGTATGTTCTCATTCACAAGTGGATATTAGCCTTTAAGTAAATGATAACCAAGCTATAATCCATAAACCTAGAGAGGTTAGGTGAAAAGGAGGGTTCTAGGGGGGACTCATTGATCTCCTTGGGAGGTGGAAATAGAATTGATTTTTCAGGCAGACTGGGTGTGGGTAGGGATGGAAGTGGGTGATTGGGCAGGGGGGTAGATGGTTTAGAGATAGTGTTGGGAGAGGCAGCTGAAATTGGTGAGTATTAAGGGTGTAGCATGGAAACATAATGCAGAGGGAACTTCCTGGAATCTATGAAGGCGATCCTAATTAGGACCCTTTGTTACTTTTTCTCTGAAGACTGATAGTGGTGCCCCATTGCAGATGGCAACATCCACACAACTCATTGAATGTGGAGATGTCTAGTTGGTGCCTTGGAGTCTTCACCCTACTTTCCAGTCTCTTTAGTGTGGGAAGGTACTCTGAAGGCTCCCAAAAGAGAAAGATAGACACCAATCCAGCCACAAAAGCTTTGACCTATAATCTGTCCTGCCTGCAAAATATGCTAAGGCAATGATGACACAGAACTTGTGGGAATAGACACCAATGTCTGATTTGACTTAAGGCCCACTCCACTAAAAGGAACCCATTTTATAAGGCTTATAAAAAGATATATAAACCCTTATTTTAATTAATTCAAGATGACATTTTCTAAACCATTGAATGAAACATTATACTTTACATACTAATTGCTAGAGCTAATTTTTCCTGTTTCTAACTCTCTCTTAGCAGCACTCTAAACTCAGAAGTGAGTACGCAGGTACTCCCTGGAGCGCATGACCTAATGTAGTACTATGCATGTACAGAGCAAATGCAGCAGATGAACAATGAGTAGTTCTTATTCAGGATCCTTATCCAAGTCCAATGGAATACTCACCAGTATAAGCCATTGGCTGTCCATTCAAAATGATTACAGAATAGTAACACTCTCTCTCTCTCTCTCTCTCTCTCTCTCTCTCTCTCGCACACACACACACACACACACACACACACAGCCTTACTTTTGATATTAAGCAATCCAAATGCATTCTAATGGATCAAGGTCAGAAACTTTAGAGTAATTATGTATGTTTTGATGTGAATCATAATAAATACAGCGTGCTGAAAGTGATGACATACACCTGAAGCACTTAGTGAGAAAAGTACAGATTTAAGCTCCCATTCAGGAGTGGAAGAGTTTGCATTGAGTATTTTTTGAACAGAATGTTCATGTAATATTCATTTCATTTATTTTTATGAAAAATTGTAAAAGAAATAATTACAAACATCAATGATATGTTATTCCCTTATAAAAAAATTTCAAAGTAAATAAAGGAAGGGAATAAAACAAAGATGAGAATGGAAATTGACAATTATAGATCAATATAGCCAAAGGGAAAAAATCAAGGAAACTAGAATTATCTCTTTGCAGAGATTACTAAAACTGATGAAAATCTTTCTTAGAAGATCATGGGGAAAAAAGAGATAAAATTACAGAAAAGGTGACAGTGCTCCAAAACTAAAACTCATTAAAATCATAAAACAGGGAAATTAACCTTTACCAACAAATTCAAGAGCCTATCTGAAACAAATTTCAAGGATTAAAATCTCTAGTACTGACACAAGAAGAAGGAAAGTAACTTAATGGTCCTGATGATTCAGAAGTTGAGCCCATATTTAAAGGCTTACCTTACCATAAAAGTTCCAGAACCAGGCTATTTTTCACAGGAAATTTTCATAAAACATATTTAAGAAGTAAATGAAATTGATAGTACACGTTTTTTGGGATTACACAAAAAAGGAGGAATTTTTTCCACTTCTGAACTCTTTTTTTATTTGGTCAACTTAATTCTGGGACTAAAATCATAATATAAAAAAAACTGTGTACAAAATTAAATTAAGAGACAATATCATATCCAACCAGGCTCTTTTAAATAAATAAATTGATCCCGCACTGTACAACTACATAAAATCATTATTCCACCATAACAGAGTGAGATTGATCATTGAATGTGCTATTATACATTAAAATATATTCAGACACATAAAATATTTAAGATACATATATGAAAACTATTGGACAAAACCCAACACATTTTAGTGATAAAATACTCCAGAAAATAGAAAAAATACACATTCCAAAACATTTCTAAAATATAACATAAGATATTTTCAATAACTGCTTCTAACAGAACAGTTAATGATGAAAGGCCCAGAGCCTGATATCAAAGATTTGGAACATTGAAAAAATGTATTGTCTTAATGTCACTATGCACCTTTTTAGTCGATACAGTAATAGACAAATAGAGAAAATGTAGGAGCCTGGTGGGTTGGTCACCCTTCAGCGAAGTCTACACCTGCAAGAGTAAATGGTGAGCACAAACTGTACTTCATGAATTTTTAATACTTTAATTAAAAGAGAAGACCAAGTTGGGTTGGTAGGGAACTGGGGATGGATCTGCAAGAGCCAGAGAAAGTGGTGAATATTATCAAAATACACTGTACAAATTCTCAATATACTAATAAAAATGGGGGAAAATGATAAACTGAAGCTTAAATTTTTAAAGACTAAAAACTTGGAAAGAAAACATTAAGGAGTTTCTGTCCTATATAAAAGAAATTCTCTAAGAGAGGAAAGAGGGATTCTATGAGCAAGGGGCATCAAGATCATGATGGGGAAACCTATAGAGACAACTGAACCAAGCTAGTGGGAACTCATGAACTTTAGACCAACAGCTGTGAAGCCTCCATGGGACCAGACTAGGCCCTCTGCATATGGGAGACAGTTGAGTAGCTTCGTTTGTTTAAGGGCCCCCGGCAGTAAAATCAGGATCTATCCCTAGTGTATGACCTGGCTTCTTAGAGCCCATAGCCTATGGTAGGACACCTTGTACAGCCTTGATACAGGGGGAAGGGCTTGGACCTGCCTCAACTGAATGTACCAGGCTTTGTTGACTCCCCATGGAGGGAATGGGGGGTGGGTTAGGAGGGTAAGTCTGCAGGGGAGTGGGAGGAGGAAAGAGAGGGGGAATCTGTGGTTGGTATGATAAAAAATGATAGAAATTTCTTAATAAGGAAAAAAAGAAAGTAATCTAAAGAATTTATGAAACACTACTGCAACTAATAAATGATTTTATTTATAAGCAAGAGGCTAACTCAATATAAAATATCAATTTTATTTCCATTCACTAACAAAGTGTTTGAAGGACTAATTTGTTAAACTTAGATATGCTTAAAGAATTTAAGAATATAGTTATAAGATTTCAGTATAACTATAAAATATTGCTGAGAAAAGTGCATAAAGGTTGCTATGGAGAAACTGTGTCATTCCCAAACCCCAATTATAATCCATACTAGGCCTAGTAGTTTAGTTTAAATGCAGTTATAGGGAACAAGCTCTAATAAAATATAAATAATGTCGAGGCTTGCTCTCTCTCTCTCTCTCTCTCTCTCTCTCACACACACACACACACACACACACACACACACACACACACACTTACGTCCACATATATATGTATACTTGTCTTACTCATCTTCAAGCAGAGAATAGTAAGGCCCTGTGAGAATCGTGGAAAGGTGGTCTACTACAAGGCAGGAAGAGATCTTTCACTATAGACCAACCCTGCTGGAACCTAGAAATTGGCTTTCCAATCTTGAAAACTATAAATATAGATATATAAACATATACTGTATAAGTTACACAGACTGTGGTATTTTTACACTCCAGGCACATAAATATAAACACCAAAGTAAAGGCAGACATACCATCATAAATAATTACATAATCTAAGTATTGTTAAGATGCAAGGTCCATTAAACAGAAAGGAAATCATGCCTGGTACTAGAGATCTAGCCACCCACCTGGAACTAGCAAGGTTATGGATCTTAGAGGAGAACCAGCTACCACCACTTTACCAGACCAGCATAATTTCTAAATGCATTCTAAATACTTATCCATATGCCAACAGAAAAATATAGCTCTCAACCCTCATAAAAGAAGCTTATCTTCACAGCAGAGAGACCATAACAGAAAACCACAATTTATCCAAGCACTGAAAATCACCAAGCATGGGGTGCCTAACCCCAGCAGATACATATACAATATAACTCCTATACGCAATACGTAGGGGTCATAACAGAAAAAATGGGTATGAAGACTGTAAGAGCCAGTGGAACAGGAATTCTCATGTGGAATGAGAAACGACAAGGTGACTACGCCCCTGATGCCTCCATCATATGGCTGTCTAAACAAGACCTGAAATGTGACAATACCAATGGACATGCTAACATGGGAGACACCTAACAGGACCTGATCCTTAGACAAAGAGTTGCAGGCAGCTAAAGGCCTTGGAAAGAGGGAGAATTAGTCTTCCCCAGGAAGGAGTTCCCTAATTAGTTACTAATATCAAGCAGTCATCCCTGAAATCATATCAATGCAGACAACACTCAACAGGCTGTAATTTTACATTCACAAAAACATAAACACACACACTTGCTGTATGTGTAATAATAATCATAGAAAACAAGGATGTAATAATAATAATAGTCAGACACCGTAAATGTGAGAGGGAGTTGGGGAGAGGAGTTGGAGGGGAGGATAAGGGCTGAAAGTTTGGGGGAAGAAAAGGAAAAGACAAAATGATGCAAATTTAATATCTTAACTAACTTTTAAAAAAAATAAATAGGGCAACAAAAATAGGATTCCAGAGGCCAGAAAAAAAATGTAGATATTTCTGTGCTTGTAGTCCTTGACAGTTATGGTAATAATTTCATCCTATGGCTCCATTGTGTGGGTGTCTTCATTACCTTATGTCCCTATGGCCTAAGTAAAATAATTTCTTCCTTCTTATTCCTCTAGACCAGAGCTTCTCAATCTGTGGGTTGCAACCCCTTTGGGGGATCAAAGGGATCATTTCACAGGGGTTGCCTGTCAGATATCCTGCATATCAGATATTTACATTACAAATGCGTAACAGTAGCAAAATTACAGTTAAGAAGTAGCAATGAAAATAATTTTATGGTTGGGGGTCACCACAGCATGAGGAATGTGTCTAACAGTCACAGCATTAGGAAGGTTGAGAACCATGGCTCTAGACCTAGGTGTGTTCCTGCCTTCCTAGCAGTTAAACCCTGACTGGACTGCAGGAATCTGCACCTACCCTTACTGCTATTGTCTCTGATGAGACAAGTGTCATAACATCGTATTATCAACAACTTTCATGAAAAATATAATACATCATATTTAACTCACTATGCATGAAGAGGCAGAGACAGACAGTGACAGAGACATGGAGAGAGAAGAGAGAGGGAGAGAGAGAGGAGGAAAGGGAGGGAAGGGAAGAAAGGATGGAAGGAGGGAGGAAGAGAGAGTATGCACCAGAATGCCTAGAAGATCTTGGAGTTTCCTTATAAGACACACTTCAATATGCGGTCCCATAGATCAGTAAGTTAGGCAGCAAGTCAGAGAGCTTTGCTAGAGGGAAATTCTAGAACGAGAAATTTAATAAACTGAAATAATTAATGTTGCAGGAAATTGTCATACATTCAAATTACACAAAGTTGATGATAGTCTAAGTCAACTCAATTTTGGATGAAGTATGGAGATAAAGTCATGAATTGCAAAACAGAGATAATCCTAAGAAACAGACAGTAAATGGTCAAAAAGTTTAAGGTGTGTGTGTGTGTGTTTCTGGAATCCTTGAAGACACAACAGAACTCGAAGCCCTAATCTCCAATATGATTTATTTGAAGTTGGGGCTCTTAGAGGCCAATGGGTCTAGATGAGGCCATGAGAGTGAAGCTCCCACAGTGCAATTAGACAGAATCCAGATAAAATCTCTCTCTCCCTCTGCTCTCCTCCCATTACCCCACACCACCATACTGAAAAGCCAGAATGTCTGCTCTATGACAACACTAAATTGTTTCTCACACTGATGTTGGACTATTGTCATTAAAGTCATCTAGTCTACAATGTTTTGTTACTACAGCCTAAACTAAGACACCAATAAAAGGAACTATGTTACCAATTTAAGATTTGTTGCAAACTCTAAAATCCAAACACAAACAAATAAACAAAACAAAATAAATAAAAAAAACCTTGGTACTTCCTAGCAAAACACAACAGAGGACAAACTTGAAAATAGCCAGAGGAAAAGAGTTAGATCTTTTCCAAAGGGATATAGAAATGAGGGTAACAGATGACTTCACAAAAGCCAGCTGAGAAGAGAGCTGAGTTATACTTGGGTGATAAAGGAAAATGAACATCAAATGAAATTGCATGAAAGTGAAAAATACCTTTTAAAAACAAAGTTATTTTGATTCAGCCAAAGAGTGAATGACAGAAACAGAAGCATAGAAAAGGAAATAGTAAAGGGCATTATTAGAAGAAAGAAAAAGACCCAAACAGATACAGACATAAAAGAATTTTTTACTTACAAATTCTTCTTACAGTAGGAATCAGTAAGTCTAAATGAATATTAATGATAAATAGAAATAAAGTATTTATCATAAAGAATAAATCATAGTACAATAAAGGTTAGAGAATATAAATTAATGTGCCATAGTGTTCTTCTATCTTCCAGGAAGTAGTAAATATAATTCATACATTAAACATTAATCACCTAAGAATTTATGAATAACAAAAGAATGTATTATTGACATATTAATGGAGATGTAGGATGATAAATACAATTATTTCAAAAGAAACTAATAAAAATGACCAAAACATCAAGTACAATAGTAAATTTAAACACAAACAGTGCCACATACACAAGATGCAAGCAAATGAAGTGTCCAATTTTAGAAAAATCACAGTGGGATTTTAAAAATTAATTTGTGCCTGATATGGAAAAAAATCCAGAAAATGTGCATATTGATGGGAGTATCATATTGCTATTTTCTTAAATGCATGTATTGTATACATTTAAAAATTGATAAAGCCTAACCATCTCGTCATTTCTTCATGGTCAAACAAAACTGCTTTCCTCTAACTTTGTGAATATTCAATAACTTGTCATCTATGCTTTAATTCCAGCAGAACACACTAGAACTTGCTCTTGTCTAACTGTAATCTGGTACCCACCAACCAACCCTTCTCCAGGCTTCTTCTCGCTGGCTCCATGCAGCCTCTAGTTACCATCACCTCATTCTAAATTTCTGAGGTGGGAATTTTAAGACTCCACATATTACTGAGATAATACCATATTTATCTTTCTGTGTCTGTCTTATATCACTTAACATAATGACTTCTAGCTTCAATCAAGTTCTTAGAAATGACAGGATGTCACAATTTTTTTGGATGAACCATGTTTCTCACACTACATGTTGCTTCTAACAGTTCATCCAGGATGGACACTTGGGTTATTCCCATTGCAGCACACTTGGGAGGGAAGCTGCAGTGAACATGGCCATGCAGATGTCTTCAACAAGGATATATTCCCAGTACCAGAACTGCTGAATAGTGTTCTTTACCTCAGTTAAACTAATTTGCATTTCTGCTTGTAATCCAAAAGGATTCCCCCTCTCTACACCCTCCTCAGCACATTCTAATATTCACACTTTATGATAAAAATATTTTGACTAAGGCGAGATGATATCTCGTTGTGATTTTGTTGTTTTCCCATGTCATCATCTCCCATTACTAGCTCTTCATTTGAGTAAAGTCAAATAAGGATATTGGCGTGGTCACTACTTTTTTCATTGCCAGGACAAAATGCCCAACAGAAGTAACTTAAGGGAGAAAGGGTTTTATTTTGACTTACAGCTCCAGAGTTCAGTTCATCACAGTATAGGCTTCATGCAGGCAGGGGCTTGTCGATCATTGGGCACCCATAGTAAGAAAGCAGAGAATGGTGATCACTGATACTCAGCTAGCTTTCTTCTTTTTATTCATTCTGGGACTCCACTCACATTTAGGACTGGTCTATCCATATCAAATGTAGAAACTTCCTCTCAGACGTACCCTAAAGTTCCCCCACACACCATGGTGGTTCTAAATCTCCTAAAGTTAACAATAAAAATCCATCATAATGGACAACCTTTAAATCCAGCTGCTTGCGGCTGGCTTTTTTCTGATTTTTCTCTTAAGCTTTTGTCATTCCTTGTATATTATGACATTACCTCTCACTGAATACTCGATTCACATTCTGTGGTTTGTCTCTACATTCCTTTGGTTATTTTGCTTGGCAGAATATTTATGGTCTGATGTAATCTCATTTGTCTTCTATTTTTGCTTCTAAAATCTGTGCTTTTAATGTCATACAAAAAAAATCATTTCCTATATCATTGTCAAGGAAATTCCCACTATTTTCTTGTAGGGAATTTGAGTCTTGCGGTTTATTCTTTTATTATTTTGAATCCATTTTTGTATGTGATATATGGCTCCAGATTTATTTTTTCATTGTAGATAATCTTGTTTTCCTAACAGTATTTACTTAAGATAATAATTTCCTGATCACACATTCTTGGCATTTTGGCTGTTAATAGACTTGTTTTGTCTTTTTTATTATTATTAATCGGTGTCGGTTACCTTTTATTAGTGTATTTTTTTCTCAGCACTTCAGAGTTTCAGTCTATAGATATCTGACTCACTGCAGTGAGCCTGGTAAGTGGCTGAAATACCACTATAGAAAGGTAAAGTTATAGTAGGATGGAATCAAGCCAAGAAACAGAGACACAAAGGGGTCAGAGACAGATATGTCTTTTGAAGACACACCCATAGTGAGGCAGCTAGAGCTTCCAAGATCCATTCACCCCTAAATATTGATGTGCTAGATACTCTGGAAGATTTGAGACTTACACCAAACTTCTTTAACTTGTCAGCAGTGGTCGCAGCCAGATTTCTGAGGGGATAACACAAGTTTCCTTCTCCAATCTTACTGATGGCTCTCAATTCATTGGACTCTTTCTCTTCAACTTTTCATATCAGGTATCAGCTCATGTTCATCTTTATATTCATCTCTTGCTTCCTGAATCCCATTTACATTGTTGTATCTACTATCAGCAAATCCCTAAACCCCAAAGCAGGATTGTTTCACCCTGTGTAGATGATGTCACCACCGGCATAATTGATGTAGATGACTTATCTTTCCATTGATTTTATAGTTTCACAATCAATACTTCCATGTGTGGGGCAGCAGATGGGAACAAGTACAGAGACCCATAGGCCAGACTTTGTGCAAAGAGAGAGACCTTGGAGCACAGAGCTTTAAATGGGATGTCTCCATCAGATCCCTCCTTTCAGAACTCAGGAAACCCCACAGAAGAGGAAGTGGAAAGACTATAAGAGCCACAGTGGATGGAGCACACAAGCAGAACAAGGCCTTCTAAATCAACTCAACAAAGCTCATATGAATTCTCAGGGACTGAAGTAGCAGGTTCTCTGTGTATATATTACAGCTTTCAGTTTAGTCGTTTTATGGAACTCTTGAGTGTGTGAGTGAGTAGGTCTCTGATTCTAATACCTTCTCTTAGGGCTTTTTCCTTTAGTTGATTTACCTTGTCCAACTTCGATGTGATGGTTTGGTTTTATTTTATTATCTTTTATTCTGTTAGAAAAATTTTAAAAATATGGCATCACTTCTACCTTTTTCTTTGTTCCTTCTAATCTTCCCAATTTCCTCCTATTCTCAAACTGATAGCCTCTTTTTCTTTGATTAATATATATGTATATATATATGTATATTCACAAGTATATAAATACAATCTCTTAAGTCTATTTTTGTTATTTGGGTGTATATGGTTTCACATGTGACAACTTTGTATTGAGTAAACAATTAAGTATTCATCCCTGGAAGAAGTTTATTTATGAGAATAATATGCTGTTGTGTTTTCTGCAAATTAAAAAAAATGTATTAAAGTTTTATTAAAGTTTTGGAATATAAGTTCTTTAAAATGTCAAGGGTATGTGCTGCGAGGAAGTAAAAGGTGAAAACTGGGCCTGTAGAAATCAATATGTATTCTGGTTCAGTATAAAACTTAAAGAAGAAAACCAGTGAGTTCAACTTCTTTATTTGACCATGTAAATTGATTTGGGGTGATCTTAAATGTCCCAAGGTTCTCTCCCAGAGCAGTAAGTTTTTGTGGGTCACAGAATGGAAAAGATATATATTTTACCTCCTAGTTTAAGGTTCTAGCAATGCAATACTAGAATCTCTATAAATGATCAGATGAAATCGAACACAGAAAGCATACATAAACATGCACACGTGCATACAGTAGAGAAACCTGTGCCAAAATATTCAAAAAGTATGTAGTATAACATATGTAGTTGGTGATGCAGTTCAATATGGAGACAAAGATTCCTTAAGGATGTAAGAAAAACTGTTTCCTGAGAAGAAGTATAAAAGAATGGATTAGAAGCATCTTTGCCTTTCGTTGTGGTCTCAGACTAGCTACTTAAATTCTCTATGGACCAGTTTCCTTGCAAGTTAACATTAATGAAGGTCTAGGAACAATGTCTGGTACACAGTAAACACTGTATAGATGTAAGTTAAGAAAATGTTCTATGAAATTTAAAAATTAACACTTCTCATCAAACCATGCTACTACTCCTTAAGTAAAAGCTCATGTTTTATAGGCAGTAGAATAATATTATACCATTGCAAGGAGAAGACACAGAAAGGAAAGGAGAGGAAGAAAAGTAAGTCAGGAAAAGATTGGAGGGGATTGGTGGGGAAAGGAAAAAAATTAAAGACAATATTGCAAGATACCATGGCAAGCATTATCATTTAATATAATAATTAACTAGGAGTAAGACATGTAGTTGATTATTTTTCTTGTTTACAGATCATTTTCCGTACACTAATCTAAGCAGGTTGTAATAGAAGTGATCACAGAAAACCTCTCAAGACACTGTCACAAACTGTCTTTTCTGTATCCACATCTCTGGACTTCTATCCCCAGAGAACGGATTGCTTTTTCCATTAAAACAGTAAGTATACCTCTCCAGCTTTAAGTCTGAGATGCTCTCACAAATCTCAGACAAATTATTTCAGATGCTTTTATGACTGACACAAGGTTCATCTAGACATAATGCAAATCTAATTCTGGCTGTAACTATTAGCTTTATAAAGATTTGAAAGCAGAAAAGGCAGTCTGATGACAGCAGTCTACTATGACCCTTCACCTTAGAGGAAATGTCCTTAAAAGGGATGGAGTATGAATGGAAGTGTGAGAAGAGGAGGGAAGGGAAGGAGGAAGAGAAGGAAGTTCTCAGAGTCTAAAGCTAGTACCAGCAAAATCAGTTAATTTTGAAAAGGTCAGGCTTGGGGATGTGAGAAATGCAAATAACATCATGCAAAGAAAAGCAACAGGCAGTCAATATCTCAAAAAATATTTTTAACTTCCATTCCTGAAAAACTAGGTGGTGACAGTAGATCATCCTTCAGGTTAACATTCATGGTTATGGTAGCCTCAAGTATTTCTACACAATAAAATATGTGGCTAGTGAATGTGACTTGCTAGGTAAACTGTTTGCTGTGCAAGCATAGAGACCTGTGTTCAGAAGCCATGTAAAAGCCAGGTATAGTAGCATGCGTCTGTACCCCTATCCTGGGCACACAAAGACAGGTGGATGGAAGGAGCTCACTGGACAGTCCGTCTAGCCAAAATGGTGAATTCCAGGTTCAGCAAGAGATCCTATGTCAAAAAAAAATATTCTGGAGAGTGACAGAGAAAAGACATCCTGAGGTCAATCTCTGGCTTTCCCATGCTTACACATGGGTAAATGCACCTACATATACGCGGCCATATATCACAAATATAAAACTAAGTATAATAAAACAAAAATAGGCTCATAAGGCATGAGGGTAAGGGCTCAGACACGTTGAATATTTTTATTCAAAACATATTTTTTTCATGTCCCATATTCAGCTTTGTGTCTTTCCATCTTAAAGACCAGAAGCACACCCTTCAGATTTGCCACCTAAAATTCTTAAGAACCATGAGAAACTATTAAGTAAACTTCACTATTCTTGGTTCATTTTCTGAGAAAATGTGTATTGAATAATTTCACAAAACTTACAAACATCAATGAATTGTTGGTTCTGAGTTATGAGCCTTAATATAGATGAATATGGATTTGAGGCTAAAGAACCTTATTAACAACTGATAATTCACAATAAATAGTTGCTTTTCATGTTTGTTCATGTTGCTGTATCTTATACAGGTCTGGATAATGATTTCTGCTAGTGTTGCAATCCTACATCAGACATTGTGGAGGAAGCCATTTGGAAGCCATTAATTAGTCCCCAGAAAACTGTATTCCATGAAGTTCTGACTATTTAATCTGTCTTTGTTCACTTTTCTCTATCTTTACGCTTCACACTTCCAGGATCCACTTACTGTCCATTAATTCATAAAATGCTATGGATGGCTCAAAGTTTGCATTCAGGAAATATGATTTTATTCAATAATGTAAAAATTGTTGAAGTGTCATGATTCTTGGAGAACAAGATATAGAAGCATGACCACATAGAAGTATTTACTGCATCTGGATATTTTTTACATCTTCATTGACAGTTGAAAGCCACTAGTGCTGAAGCTGGAGTCTGATCATCATAGACATCCCTGGCCATCATTGAATGTGGTTATATATTGTGTATCCTAATAAAGCTTGCCCGAGGATTGGAGGACAGAGCCAGCCACTAGATTAGACACAGAGGCCAGACACACACCCTTTATCCTATCACTTGGGAGGCAGTGATCCTTTTGGATCTCTGTGAGATCAAGGCCACACTGGAAATAGAGCCAGATAGTAGTGGCACACACCTTTAATCTCAGTA
>CABHPH010160615.1:13596-51694 GCA_902168325.1 Peromyscus nudipes | reverse complement strand
CCTTTAATCCCAGGAAGTGATGACAGGGCAGAGAAAGGTATATAAGGTGTGAGGAAACAGGAACTAAGTCAGTTCAGCTGAAACCCTTTCGGGTGAGGACTCAGAGGCTTTCAGTCTGAGAATTCGTGGAGTTGGTGAGGTAATAGGTGGTGGCTGTGGCTTGCTCTGCTTCTCTGATCTTTCAGCCTTCACCCTGATACCTGGCTTTGGGTTTTTATTATAAGACCATCCAAGATTCAAACAATATCTGGCCCCAATATATCACCACAAATGAGCATGCCTCCACACAAAGGAAGGAAAGCTTTTTCATCAGTGAGGTTTACTCTAAGGCTTTCCTCCACCTTCTTACAGGGTATAACTCAGGGCTATGGAAGTTATCAAGTATGGATTCATTAGTGTGTCACAGCCTTATGGCTCCACCCCTACCTTCACTGAGATGTCCTATACTTTGAATCTGCCACTCTTCAAATAAACAACCTTTTGAGTATTTGCTTACTTGGTTTGTTGTTTTTGACAGTGTCTCACTCCGTAGTCCTGGCTGGCCTGGAACTCATGATGCAGACCAGATTGGCCTTGATCTCATAGATAACCACCTGCCTCTGCCTCCTGAGTGTCGGGATGAGAGGTGCATGTGCCACCACCGCCCAGCAACGCTGAGAACTTTTTTTTTTTTTTTTTTGGTTTTTCAAGACAGGGTTTCTCTGTGTAGTTTTGGTGCCTGTTCTGGATCTTGCTCTGTAGCCCAGGCTGGCCTTGAACTCACAGAAATCCACCTGGCTCTACCAGCTTCATGTTTGTTTCTAAATGGTTTTTCCCTACTAAGAAATGTCTCTAACTGTATGTAAAAATAATTTATACGCTGTTCTGCTCACAGTCTTTTCATAAAAACACATTCAAGAGAATTCCATTGCTAAGTTACAAGTTAGAAATAAATGGAAGCATCTATCAAAACAGAAAAATATACAAAGACTCTAGTCCCTGCTAACATTGTTTTCTGGGAATAATTTTATTCACTACATACTGGCATATTACAATAAGCATAATCATGGTCATCAATGAACTTCCAGAAACACCTTGTTTAATGAACTATAGCAAAGTGAAAGCTATTTGCACTCACTCTTCTGTTTCTAGTGAATTATTGGCCTGGTTTTCACCATGTGTTCTTCTATGTAATAGGTAACATTTTGCTTCCCTCTCTAAATCCACATGCATTCTTGCTGGTGGCAGTGTTTATGGAAGAAAATGCCATCTATTTTCAAGGTTTTGTACAGTTTTTGTAAAGTGTTCCCCTGCTGAGTATTTCACACCTGCTAACATAATCCTTCCTTTATAGCGCTCTGTTTAGTTACCTTGGAAATGGTATCACAACATAGCAGAAACACCTGTCAATGTGAGACGATGCCTGCTTAATTTTAAGCTGGAGTTAACCTCATTTCTGTATACATAATGGAAAATGTTATTTGACAGCGATTTCACACTGGGAGAAATCCACAACCAGTCATAAAAACCTATTTTTTCCTTCTTATTATCTGTGATCTGCAGGAACGAACTGATAGATTTAAGAAACAATGTGTAAGTGATTGCCTGTTTTTCACCAAGGGAATGAAAGGAGGTCATTGTATAGGCTAGAAATTTACTCTCTAACCTCTTAAAATGCATACTGTTTATTTTTATTGCTCCCTGCTTTCCATCAGAAAAAAAAATGTTTAAAAAAAAGTAACGAAATATCTTATAGTTGGCTCCAAGGAACAAAGAATGTATTTCCATTTAAAATGGTATAGTGAGGGAAAATATGCCATAGAGTAGCATGATTAACATATTGCTTGGGGAAAATGCAGTCTATCTTTCTTGGTTTCTATTTCCTTCACAATAAGGAGAAGACAATAATGGTTGAGCTGATTCTTTAGTTGAAATAGCTTGTGTTTCGTGTCTCACATAGTGTTCGATAATAAAAGAAAGACTGAATGAATCATTTTCCACTCACTTAGTTTATGAAGTTTCAAATAGAGAACTTGTTACAAGTCATTTAAAAAATTGAATACACGCAAAGAAATAAAACAAATGCTGTGTTAAGTGGGGCCCCTCTATGTGGAGTAAGCTATTCTGGAACTCACCATGTGACCCATGCTGGGCTTGAACTCACAATCCTCCTTTCCCAGCCTCTTGAGTGCTGGATTAAATGTATACACACTGTGCTATGTTTCCAACAATACATTTACTAATTATTTCAAAAACAAGATATATTGCAAATTATAAACACTTTTATATAAAAGTAGAATGTTAGAATAGAGGAAACTAATAAGCTGCTCTTATAACCACCACAGTGACACATTTTGATGAACAGTTCAGCTGTTTAGCTGAGGTGAGAAAAGACCACTTTAATTTAATCTAATATCTGTTCATTTTTTTTGGCCCAAGCTTTGTTCATGTTAAATGGTAGTCTAAGTACTTTAAGTTCTGGCAGGAACCATGTTTTCAAATATAGTACCCCACACTGGTCAATGTGCAAAGAATGTAAGACTATGGAGTGCTGATTCCTACATGGGACCTTCATATCACACCCTTCCTTTGATGCTCTGAGATCTTTCTAGAAGGGATGGGGAGATTCTCAAAGCTGCAAGTCATCTGTAACATCAAAGAAACTGTTTTCCACAACAACAAAGCAGAGGCACATTTGAGCTCACAGTGACCGTGACAGTGCCAGGCTATAACAAAAAATCCCAGCACAGAGGCGGGAAAGTGGACATGAAGCCCATCAACTAGCTAAGGAGTTATTGATACTGAATAGCTGCTTGGAGAAAAAGAGTCAGTTTTCTTTAATGATATGATCCCTGGTAGGTTGACAAAACACACCACGCAGGACCTAATCTCAAGACTAACCAGGAAACAGAAACTTGACTTGGTGGGGAAAGATGAAAACTGCAAGTTTGGTGGAAAGATATCGGAGGAGTTGAGGGGTGAATAGGTGCAAAGTACACTGTATGAAAATTCTTGAACACTGAAGACTCATTAACATGGCTGCCTAAGCAAGACCAGCATGACAATTACAACCATGCACACGCTAACATAGAAAAGACAAAGTTTTCAGGCCTCAACCCAGACAAAGAACTATGACCACCGGGGGAATGCTGAGATTGGGAGATGTGGAAGAGCCTCCCAGAAAGGAAAAACATCTTTAAAGATGTCTTTGCATCATATTGCCATGTCTAAAGCACATCAATAGCAGACTATAAGATCCTCTGGTCACATGACTTAACTACACAAAAGTCTCAAGTACTTAAGCTTTGTGTCGGGGTGGGGGGTAGTGGGGATGAGATTGGAAATCTCAATGGAGTTGAAGACCTTTAGAGTTATTTTCTATTAAAACACGTTGTTCACTGTCCATAGGTAGTGTACACTTGTACAAGGAAGAATTAACCATCCTTGCTGTATATTGTTAGAGCATGAAACTTCCTAATGTATCTTTACGAATATCCATTAACCTACAAATCCAAAGCCACAACTGTGTGTCTGATAGCCGACTCTAGCAGTCGGTTTCCAATAGCTTGCTCAATTCTCTACCTGTGAGAACAACGAAAACCCTCATCCACTCCATAGGACTTGAAGAATATTGCTGTCAGTCTTGAAGCCATGACACCCCAATACAGATAATTTACGGCTCAGCAACTGATAACTTTGTACTGGGACAGGGGAGGCAGCATCATTGCTCTGTGTAGTGAGTCTTTCATCCTTCAACACTTGCTCCTAACCTTACTTCTCAGCCCTAGAAAAGACGGCACACCCAAAGAAAAGTATCTACTGATATCGAAACATAAATAAAAAGCCAATTATACTTGAGTGTGCATTCTGATATTTCATAGATACCAAATTGTACATAGGAAGTAAGATGGTCTCAAATGCTTGATAACCTAAAGATGGAGAGAATATAAGTCAAGACACATTCTGCTCCATGTCTAAATAGTCCTGCACTGGACAGATCTGGCAACAATGACATAATGATCCAATTTCTTGCTGGCCAAAATGTAGTGTCTTTTCAAAACAAAAAAAGCAAGACATTGAGAATGCAAAATACTGTCTGTATAATTACCTTTCATTGAAGGTCCAAAGAGGAAGGAATGGCATTGGTAATTCTTCTAATGACCAAAAAGGTAGATATGACTACCTTCACTTTAAAAGTGAGACCAGTTACTATGTGTTAATCTAGTTTGTATACAGTTATCCATCTGGTAGGTATGCAGCCAATATGTGAGTAGAGGTCTATCTGATACCATATACACAGTCGAAGAATCTTTCATTTCCTTGAAGGACAGCAAAGGAGAGCCATGTACTTCAAATATGTACCAAGTACCCAAATAGACAATGCCCCCACCTACCAATGCTGCTTATTCTCTGTTGGAGGTGCCTTCTATGACTGCCTAGCAGAGAGAAAAACCAACTCACAGAACACCTAGGTGTAGAAAAACAACTACACTCTGCACAAAGCAAGCCGAGGAGCTGGAATTTGGAGCTATTTTACTTGACACCACATCCCATGCTCTTTTCTCTGCCAAGCGCTGCCACTCGCAGGAACAGATATAATTTAGCAAGTTGCAGTCACTAAGAACTGCAATAAAATCCAACTGATGTGCCAAGTCATTTATGTCAGTATCACAGCCTGAGACTACTACATGTTTTAATTCTCTTCCTTCCCTCCCTCCCTCCCTCCCTCCCTCCCTCCCTCCCTCCCTCTCCCTCTCTCTCTCTCCTCTCCTTCCTTCCTTCCTTCCTTCCTTCCTTCCTTCCTTCCTTCCTTCCTTCCTTCCTTCCTTTCTTTCTTTCATGTGGTTTTGACTTTCCTCTGAAACTTTTAGAGACTTCTCACCCAGAACACTTACTAACTGTTAAACTCCCTCATTGTTTTCCTCATAATAGACATTCACAAAATTATGACTAACAGCAAAAACCACTTCCTCGGAGATGTAAAAAGATAGATGTAGGTACACACACACACACACACACACACACACACACACACACGAGTATAACATGCACTTATGAATGAATAGCACAGATTCAATTGTCCGGATACGGCCAAGTTATTTGTGAAATTTCATGTTGCACCTTTGCTTCACTGATATTTCTCATCCACTTCTCTGAAGGGTGAGGATGACTAGGAAGGCAGGGTTTTAGAAAAATGATATATTGCTGTATTACCAAACCACACTCTGTCAAGTATGTGACAAGATATTGCACAATACGCTTAGTGTAGCTTGGATCAGTGTTATTCAATGCACAGTCTGTGGACCAGACTGATTTACCTGAGTTGATTCAAAATGTTGACTTCTTAACATCATCTGAAATATAGATAAATAAAATTTGGGGGGATTAAATAAAAATATCTGCAGGTCAAAATAAAAAAGCATAAAAAAAAAACTTTCAAGTAATCTGTACACACTCCTGCAGAGTTTAAGGTCACTAGATTTGAGTAGCATTTTTTTTCCTAAATGAAGCTTGCAACAAATGAAACATGACCTCAAACAACTGTACTATGGTTCAATTTCCTCATCCTGTCATATGGGAGGAAATAATTAGATGCTGATGATCGAATTAAAGTCCATGGATGGCTACACACAAGTGAGAATACTCACAGCAACAGTATTGTGTGCTTAGCACAGGCTCAGAGATGTATGCCCCATAATTGGTGATATTTTCTAATGAGGTGTTTTTTAATACCTAGATGTCTGATGTTATTGGCATTAATTGTTACCACTGCTAATTTGGCTACATTTAGGGCATCCTATTCCTTTTATCTCTGAGGAGAAACTGGTCCACTTTACTCTACTCATTATCAGAGGATTATAACTCTTTTGATGCCAGAGAATGAGGACTGATGAACTTCTCCTTGCTAATCACAATTTGTATTATCAGCAGATGTAGGGAGTAGTTCTCTTTCCACAAAAAGAAAGCAAGAGTCACAAAGATATATGAAGACTATCACAGGTAATTCATCATTGCCTTGAGAGGCCAAGTTCATCAATTCCTATTTGTTTCTTAGAATAACCTCTCATTTTTTAATTTTGTTCCTTCTGAACTGTTGCAGTTGCCTGAAATAATCTGGAATATATATTCTCATGAGTGTCTCAATATCATAAAAATATTTTGCAATTCACTTTCTTTATAAAGAAATACCTTCCCATTTTCTATTATTATTTTTTGTTGTGGGACAGGAGAAAGTGGGTAAAGACAAGATCTCATGTAGTCTGATGGTATAGAACCACCCTATACCCTATGTAGCTGTGGATGACCTTGCATTTCTGAAACTCCATTTATTAATATGGAATTTTAATAGTCACGTCCCCAAAGAATATTAATATTTTAGGCCTTTGGCCTTTGTGAACTCCCCATAAAGTCTGGGTTACTCTCTACATGCTAAAAGGCTCTCATATATGTGTTCCATACACTTTTTAAAACAATGTGTATTTGTAGAAGGTTAAATTTTAAAATAAAGGCTCTAAGATGGACCACATAGAATAATAAAATAACTTTGATGCTGCAGTCATGAAATACAATGCATCAAACTGCACAATTTCTCCAAAACACTTCTCTAAGGAGATTATCCATCATTATAACCTACTTCCATAATCACTTCCTTCCTTGATATGTTGCTTTAAAATAGATGTGGAATATACACTGCTTATGCATAATTGCTCAACAGCAGTTAATAAAATATTGACCTAAAATAATCAAACCTCAGAGCAAATGAATGAATATATGAATAAAATAAAATATGCTTTTATCTGAAAAATAAAGTTGGGATACAAAATAATAAACTCAAAACAAAGTAGCGGAAATGACTAATATACCACAAAAGTGAAACTCACTCTAGTATTAAAGAATACAGTTTCTGAAATAATCACCTAGCCAAGGGGTTTGAATTATACTGAAAACTGGTGCAGACAGAGTGAAAAATAATTTCAATTTAAGAACAGCCAGCAGGATAGCAATAAAGAATTGCATTTCCAGAACTGCTGAAATAAAATCTATTTAAACTTCTAATAATTAAAATTGACTGGTAATCATGGCTTTTAATTCTTTCGCATTATTTTCCAAGAATTAAAGTAATCTTATCATGAGAAAAACATTGGGTAGAAAAAAATATATATGTGGAATGGAAACTATAGAGTCAGACAGCTCCGAAGTGATGCTTGGATGCACTAACCATGCCACTACGACCCTACAAGCTAACAGCTAGCTTGTCCTTTCTTTTTCCTTCCAATTTGAAATGAGTGAAATAGAACTTAATCAGTTTTAAGAAGAGAATTTTGAGCAGAAATCCAAATGCACTAGGTTCCGAGTTGTGACTAAAGCTACTTTGGTACTTTGTGTTCTGCTGCCGAGCCCAGGGATGTGCCACATTTACAAGTAAGTATCACCAGCAAAGACAGGAAGTGACACTTTTCACTGGTCATGAAGCTCTATGCTCTTCCATTCTCCTCTGTATAACCATTACTATCATCCCAGCGTGGCTGTCTCTGTCAAGTGTGGACCTAAGACAATTTCTTGACACAAGCTCCCATGTTGATGGGGTACTTAGGGATATTGAGATTCTTCACAGATAATATCTTTTAAGGACATCTCAATAAAAATGATTATTTAGGACCTCTGAACTTCTCACTGGTAAATTTTAACTTTCCAAAGAACATTCTAAAACAAGACAGAATAAAGGTACTGACTTCCTGGAGTAAAGAATAGTGAAAAAGAATACTGAAAACATACTTGAAAAAAAAATTCCCAAACACTGGAAACACCTATAGAAAGTTTTAAAGCTAAAACTACTGCGAAATCAGTAATTTTTGCTATGTTACATATGCCAATGAATTCATTTATTGTCGAGATGATCTGGAATGATTTCATTCAATATAATAATAAAGATAGAATGTTGTAACCACAAAAGAAATTAAGATCCCGAGCATATAGTGCAATACTAAAGAATGAAGAAATAAATACAGAAAGGGACTTTTGTTTTGCAATTGTTAAATACAGTCTGTTCAGTTCAAAAGTGGGTTTAAGAAACCAATTCAACCCAAGTGGTGTTGTGAGACAGTAGCATAAGATAGTTCAGGATTTCTTCATTTTGTAAACAATATTAAAATCTGGTGAAACAGTCTCATTTATTTGTCTCAGTCACTCTTTCAAAAAATAAAATAAAAAAAAACACATTGTGCATTTATGAGAGGGATCCTGGAAGATACTCTGGTCTTGCAGAAGCCGTAGTCTGGCAGCCTAGGGAGACCAGGGACTCATTGAGGGCTGGCTGACTAGTAAGATCTGGATATGGGAGTAAAACATTCCAGCAAATAGATGTGCTGTGCGGGCGTGGGTGGGAGAACTGTGCTAAGGACAGGTGAAAACGTTAGAACAAGGAAAGAGAAGGAAACAAACAGAAGAGAAAAAGGAGGCATTGTTGCTGTGGCGACCCCATCACCCCTGCTTTTTTGTTTGCTTTTGTTTGGTTTTGTTTTTCGAGACAGGGTTTCTCTGTGTAGCTTTGGTGCCTGTCCTGGATCTCGCTCTGTAGCCCAGGCTGGCCTCGAACTCACAGAGATCCGCCTGGCTCTGCCTCCCAAGTGCTGGGATTAAGATGTGAGCCACCACCACCTGGCTTTTTTTTTTTTTTTTGAGCCTTCTATTAGGATTTCTCAGTTCTTCCTCTGCTTCTTTGCTGTATGCAAATCTTTTACAGATTAAGTGAACTCCACACACCAGTTCTAAACCCCACATGGTCGCTCTTAAGGAAGTGGAGACTTCCCTTGTTTCAGTAGTTAACTGGGCTATGTCCTGACATCAAAAGCTGAGAAGCTCATGCATTGAACTGCAGTTATCAAGGAAGACATCCCTAACTCACTGAAGGTCAGGGGCCTAGCTTCAGCAGGCACTAGCTCCATCTTCAGCTAGAAGCTCTAATCAAAAGATAGGGGAAGCTCATTTTCCCTTTCTATAAAGCTAGTGATTAAACTCGAGTGACCACTCCAATGCCAGGTTAACTTAGTTCACCACTACAATTGCTAGGTTAACCTAGTTCATCACTACAGTTGCTGGATTAGCTTAGGATGAACTGTGTGTGAAGGGATGCGGTTAAGTTCTCTTACCTGAGTGAATCTCACTGTTCATTGTGAGGACATGTATGGAATACATTGTACCCATTTAGCTACATAAAGGTTCCATTCCTTTCTGCCTTTACACTGAGTTTCAGGGACACAGGTCTCATCTTGCTTTAGTGCTTATTTCATAATAGTGTGCTTTGGTTCTGACTACTTTTATGGAGTGGATTTCTAATTAGGACACCTTATTTGAAAATCTATTTTCCTCAAAGCCCAAAAGCTGGATCAGAGGAGCAGGGACTCAGCTTAATCAAGATCGCTACATACTGGGCTGGGGAGACAAATGACCCTGAACTCAAGACACCCAGAACCCAAGTCAAAACAGTATAGTGGACCATATATGTAACCTTACTGTTGGGTAACTGCAGGACAGGGGTCCCTGAATCTCCTTGTTCAGGCATCCTAATCAAATCAAAATCCTTGAGGCTCTGTGGGAGTGTTTTCCTCAAAAAAGTGAAGTTAAACAGCAATCAAGGATATAGACCCAACATCAGCCTCTGGTTTTCACACACATACATGCATATCCACACATGGACAAATCACATACCCACACTAGGATGTAACACACACACACACACACACACACACACACACACACACACACACCCCTCCCCAGACCAAGTAAGGCACAAAATCTCTAAAGAGTTACCTGGTAGCCAGGACAGACCTGCTAACTGAAGATGCCTTTATAATGCTTTAGCAGTGACTACAGAAGGCACCCCTCTGGAGGTTTTGAAAAACACAAAGTTCGGGGGGGGGGGTGAAACTTCAATGATTACTAAGACAGAATCTCTTGCTTTCCGCGAAGTATGGAGCTGTGTAATGGTTAAGTTAAAAGCAAACGGCAGTGACGCCAGCGTCTGTGCATTCACCACGGAGTTGATTCAATCAACATGTTAAAAGTAGAATATATTTGAGCAGAATATTTGCATCTGATACAATGCATGAAGTTTAATAGAAGAATAAAAGCTTCATAGCAGTTCCAGTATTAGTCCACACAATGAAAGAATGCAGATAACACAGAACTGAAATTGAAACGAGAGAAAAATCAAGGACTTTTAACATTACCACCAAACCCTAAACTATGTGGGAAAACACTCTTGGTAATGGAGACCCATGCATGGAGAGAGAGCCTCCTTTTCAATGGGATAAATGCAGAGGACATTATCAGAGAAGACGCAGGAAGAATGGAGGATTTCTGTCCTCAAACTATGAAAGCAGGACAAACAAGTCAGGCAGAAATGTGTTTTTGATAAATAGCAGTATGACGGTTTTGACAGGATGTTCTGCATTGATCAAACTTCGTAGCCCATAAAATTACAGGATTCTAGATACTTATTCTCACTTTCATGTTTCCTGTCACTGACAGGCAGCGCCAACCTTATAAACAAGAGTGAGGGTTTTAGTGGTAGAGCTCGGGTGGTAGAGAGCTTCACGGCATGCCTAAGGCCCTGGGCTCAATTTCCACTACCCAAAAAGACATCTTGGGCTGAGGATATAGCACAGTGTTAGCTTATGTGTCTAGAATGTGAAAGGCCCTAGGGTCAATACCCAGAATCCCCTATCAAAATTTTTGAGAGAAACAACAATACAAAATGACAGAAGTAAGTTTAGCATTTATAAATTCATGTTTTGAAAAGAAAGCTCTTTCCTAAAGTAACTGAGGGCTCAATCTCTTTCTACTTTTCTAACATGATGTCAGAATTTATCAAAGTTCAAAAAGTAGTTTAAGATTGAAAGCCAGGGATACAAATTTTTAGTACATTATCAAATAAATGTTTCTGGTTTCTTTTATGATAAAATAGACTTTTTTATCACAGCACAGAAAGGGTATGTGTGTTTATTATTAAATGGTATTGATTGTCATTTATCAAGTGATAATACTTTATTTGACTTTAAAATGTACACATTAGCTTCTTAAGATAATTTTTATGGCTAATAAAAAAAGACTCCTTTTGGATTGTAAATTAGAAATCTGTGATATATTTAAAAGAATATGCCTACATCATATCCATATTCACATTTATATGCACATAATTTCTTTAATTTATTTAATGCATTAATGGTAGAAAATTACTTTGGTACATGTTATATATTATTTTGCATATATTAATGCTATGTATACTGTTTCATATTTATAATGCATAGTTTATTGAATAACTGTTGTTTTGTATAATCATTTCATTTAATGACAGGATATTATCATTCACATATGTACACTTTTTATAGGAGATACTAAGTAAAATTAATTCTGCAGTGAGACTGCCCCTTTTGTTAGGTATAGAGATATAGCAAGAGTCAGCAACTTGAGGTCTACAGACACAGTTCCACCTGCCATCCACTGTGGACTGCCCAGAATTTAAAAATAGTGGTAGTAAAAGAGCCTAAAGCTTCACACGTGCTTGGGAGACAGTTCTCCCAACTGTATCTTCTGTCCCAATGAGTAATGTTTTAATAAAGAAGAAACCTTCTCTTCAGAAGAAGCCACTGGAAGGATGTCTATGCCCTTGTGGATGACCCTGTACCCATGTGCTTATGCAAAGCACTAACTGGATTCAATGGGTTAACTAATGAATAGATGAGTTAACAAAAACATCATATAAATGAAAAATAGCATACAAATAAAAAGAGTACATGAAGTAGAGAAAAAGATTTGATGGAGTGTCAGGGAAATTTAGGGAGTGAGGAGTGGGTATGATCAAGATAATTGTATATATGTACACAATTGTCAAAGAATAAGAAAAGAATTAAAAGAACTAATTCATTAGATATGAGTGCTATATAAAGTGTCATTATTCACATATAAAGTTATATTCACTCAAAGTGACACCCATTTTTACTATCAGTGGCTATTTTTACACTACAAAGGTAGATTTGAATAGCTATGGTATGGGCTCTAAGACCCACAAAAGCTAAAACTTTTACAATCTGGTCCTTTACAGAAAGAAATTTACCACTAGAATATAGGATTCAGAAAACTAAGCAGTTACGTCAATGTCATGAGGTGGCAGTTTGACAGAGTAGGTAACAAGGTTAAAGTTCTTGGAGACGTATGTTATCTAAGTGTCGATGCATGTGTTGCATCACAGTGCAGATGCATTGTTGTCACAGTGTAGATGCACATGTTAAATCACAATGTAGATGCATGTGTTACATCACAGTGTAGCTTTGCACAGGAGAGCTGTCTTCAAAGTGCAGTTTGTTTGTTTTTGTTTTTGTTGTTTGTTTGTGGGGTTGGTACTGACAGCTGTCTTTCAATTTACTTGATTGATATCCCTTTAAACACTTCTCCACTTCTACCTAAAACTACTTTTCTGTGCGACAATACTCTGTTCCTGAACACTTGTGTTACTTCATCTTACTCACTCTTGTTACCAACTTAAGAAGGACCTCTGAAGTCTAAGACAGGCTTTAAGAGAATTGATCTTGGGAACTGTCCACTCCTCTGCTAAATACTTGAGCAAACATGGTCTAAATCAATGGCCAATCACTAGAACATGTGTTCAGTTTTAGCCTAAACTTGGGCTTGTACTTTTCCTTTCCAGAATCCCACCCCTCGGCCCAGACCCTACATACCGAGCAGCCAAAGTTTCAGCTGGATCCATCTACCTTTCTGATTCTTTTCCTTTTTGTCTCATTTTAGATACTGGTCAAAAGCTAAGTGCATCTTTTACCTGAGATGTTTGGTTTACTTAATCTTTCTCTAAAGCTCCCTCCCTACCATGTCTACTTGTTTGCTGTGCTATGACTTGGATGCCAACTTACATGCCATGGCTTTTTGTCTCTTCTCTCCTCCATTCTTGGACTCCATGCACTAGCTGAGATTTACAGTTTATCTGCCCTAGGTTGTTTTTGTTTTTAAACTCTAATAAATTTGTCCTCAAAGAAGAAGAAACATGTTCTAGTCTGTATTTAGGTAAGATATATGTTAAAATACAAAAAAAATATTTGTAACAGTTTCAATCACTAAAGAGAAGAAGAAGAGTAAAAGTAAGAGGAAGAAGAAGAAGAAGAAGAAGAAGAAGAAGAAGAAGAAGAAGAAGAAGAAGAAGAAGAAGAAGAAGAAAACCTTAATTGAGAGTACAGAGTACAAGGAGTGTTGTTCACTTACTCATACATTCATTCATTCATTCAAAGTTCACTGAGAGCTCACCATATATGAAGCATTGTGATATTTGCTAAACAAAGAATCAAAAATAAACAGAATCAAAACAGAACATGGTCTTTGCCATCAAACAATTTGAACAAAATGAAGAGATTAAAATATGTTCAAAAATGAATTGAAATATTTATTATTTCCTCTATAATCTGTTATAAATTGCATAGGCTAGTCTATAATGAGAATGTCTGAGAAGGAATTAACCAATAACCTTATTGTAAAAGTCATAAGCCCTCAGACAGGTGCCTTCAGTTTCCAGTGACATCCTGCCAACAGCTTGATAAGCAGAAAATGACTAAACTGGAGCCTGGCTTCTCGTCTCTGCCTTAAAGACTCTTATCAGTACTGACTGCATGATAACAGTGTGGGTAATATTCCAGGAAATAATGCACATTTCAAAGTTCTCTGCAAAACATTTTAAATGATATACTAATTTAAAAACAAATCACAAAGCTGTACCTTGGAGTTGACATATATTTACTAAATTGTAACATTTAAACTCGTCATTTTCTCCAGGTATCAAAACAGCTTACTTTGCTGATGAGAAGGTAGTCAGAGCTCAGTAATGTGTTTATATAACACCAATAATCTTCCTCTTTCAAAGATTTCAAGATACACTGGAGAAAATTTACTCCAAGACTTCACTGATGTTTGACATAGTAACAGTTCATAAAACAGTATCATTAATAAATTACATCCTTTTTTTTTTACTTCTGTGATTTATGACCTCAAGTGAGAGTGTCTTACATAAAGTAATTGTTGGTACAACACTAATGACTATATGACTTCAAATTTTTCTTTGACACTTAATGACTCATTAATATTTAGCGTTTACTTTTTCTACTATAGTAACTAGAGTCTATATCCTTCAGTCAATTTTCTTAACATGCCAATCATTTTTAGCAAGACAGGAAAGTTCTAAGAAATCATGAAGAAAGATGTGCATGGTGGCCCACAAATGTAATCACTGCAATTGGGAAGTGGAAGTAAGTTGCGGAGTTCAAGGCCAGTAATGGCTAGAATTTGAGGCCAGATGGGATACGTGAGACCTTGTCTCAAAAATAAAACAAAACATAAATTCATAATTCAAGAAAAAAGTTCATTTGATGCTATATAAAATGAAAATAATTTTTAAAAAACAGTCTACAAAAGAGTTATTTGTAATTACTTTTTGTTGACTATGCAAACATTTTACTTTTTAATATTGAGTATAATCATTAAAAACTCAGTTATTAAGCATCATTAAATTAGGAAAGAAGCTGATATTTATTTTGAAAGTAGATATTAAATTATTTATCCAAAGTTCAACATTTTCAAAATTACAGAACAATATTTTTACTTTAAAAATTGAGTATTTTAATCTTCCAAAACTTGAAAACAACAAAAAAATGAATAAAATGTATATACAATCAATGGAATGTTTGTAGGTATCATTAATAAGTCTAACAATTGAAAAATATTTGCAACACACAATGCAGATTAAAAATTACAAATGGTTACTCTGTAATCCAAGACAGACAAGGGAAACGTAGGGAAGTAAATGGGGAGAAAGTTCTGAGGTGAATAACACAGGGTCTTAGAGTAAGGACAAACTAGGGTACATCGGTAAGAAAAGACGAAAGTCTTTAATATCTGGGTATGCCTTTACATACTGTTCTATGCTACAAAGTCCATTACTTTAGCAGTCAATATGGAACCAAAAAAACTACAGCAGTGCCATGCCCAGTGGAATCCTAAAGTTAGGAAGGTTGTAGCAATTGAGAAGTGCCACATCACACTGGCTGCATGAAGCTGGCTCTGTAAGCCTAGAGCTCAATCACTCCACAATATTCATCACAATTTTTGAGTCTACCCCTGCCAAGTAACTTAGCTGGCACTGGGAATGTGACAGTAAAACAGAGGTCACACTCTTCATAAAGACAACAATGAACAAATATTTATAGATAGGCACATGGATGCATGGATGGGTGATAGATAGATGATAGATAGATAGATAGATAGATAGATAGATAGATAGATAGACAGACAGACAGACAGACAGACAGACAGATAGATAGATAGATAGATAGATAGATAGATAATACACAGGTAGATGATAGATACAGATAAAGATACAGAACTATATTTTCCAGAAGGCGTTACTCTGAAGAAAATTTAAATAGGGCAAATAGAAAATGATATTTTATGGCAGAAAAGTAGCTAAAATTTTAAATGGAGTAATGATAGAGCTTCTTTTAAGGCAATGCTTGAGTAGAGACCTGAAGACATTTAGGAGTGAGAAATGCTAAGAATATTCCTGCAGAAAATTTTGCTTGAAATCCAAGTTATATTTATGTTAACTGTGACTAGAGGACTGGATGAACAGGGTGAACAGAAAGCAGCGGGCATGGGGGAAAGAGGGATGGGAGATTTTAAGAGTGAACAGGTTGCCCAAAACATGGAGAGTCTAGCTGTTAGGATTTCAATGACACGAAAAGGACATTTGGGGAAGTGAGAAGAGACACAGCATCATCTGGATAATACATTCAAGCATTCCTTTGCTTTGTGAAATTTACCTAATAGACTATCCATTTGCAACAGTAGAATATAGAATGAGCCGGATTTTATGGTAAGAAACAGAGTTTGTGTATGTGTGTGTGACATGGTGTTTGTGTATGGGTGAATGTGTTTGTCTGTGTGCATATTTCTGAAGGTAGGTGCGTTTACTTGTTGATCCACATGAGTGTGGAGGCCAGAGGCCAGGATCAGGTGTCTTCTTCAATCTCTCTCCAGATTAGATTTTAAGACAAGTTTTCTTCTTGATTCTGGAGCTCACTGATTCAGCTAGACTGGCGAGCCTGACAATCCCCAGTGCTGTTATAATAGAAGTGTGCTTCCCATCTGTCCTTATTTGTTTATTTATTTAGTTACTTACTTATTTATCATTACTTTTAATGAGGGTGCTGAAGATAAAACCCAGGTCCTTGTCAATTAAGTCACCACAGGTGCTTACTGAGTATCTGATAATGCATTTGATGCCCTGAATAAGACCTTCTAGCGTTCTCTTTTTGCAACTGCGCTAGAGATATTAGGGTGGTAGGGGCCACCAGAGTGGTAAGAAGTAAACATTATTAATGCAGCAGTGGGAGTGAATAAAATACAACCACATAGAAAGGGAAGAAGACAGAAGTGCTACAGCAACATACCCATGAGACCTGTTCCCGAGTCCCTGTTGTGTGGCTCCTCCGTGTGGGACCATTTTCCATGCTTCAGGAAGTTCACGAGTTGAACACACACACACACACACACACACACACACACACACAAATGACTTTCCTCTTTTCTAAAACTGGAATTTTAAAAAAAAATCAGTTTCAAATTTCAAAGATGAAACACAAATAAAAATGTTATTTTCGAAGAGTTGGATTTTTCCAGTTTGAGGAACAAATGGTATCCCAAGAAATACTAATACTTAATCCATGATCACAAGGATATTGGATAAACTTCCAGAAAAAAATAAAATCTGTGGGTATTTTGGGTGTCTTTTGTTCATGAAACTAGAAAAATCTGGTGTAAGAAAAGTTGGTTTCAGATGAGAGAACTCCCTGAGAAAGATAATCATGCAAGAACCAGTGTTAAAATATTGAGAAAAAGGGTGAAGATAAGAAAGAAAGAAAAAGAAAACATGGGAATGATGGGCAAACATAGGAAACTCAGCTGGTGTACTAATACTTACCCAAAGCTTAACTCTAAAGCCTAATCCTAAACTCTAACTCTAAAATCTAATGTTAATCTTTTTTTTTTTTGGTTTTTTTCGAGACAGGGTTTCTCTGTGTAGCTTTGTGCCTCTCCTGGAACTCACTTGGTAGCCCAGGCTGGCCTCGAACTCACAAAGATCCGCCTGGCTCTGCCTCCCAAGTGCTGGGATTAAAGGCGTGCGCCACCACCGCCCGGCTAATGTTAATCTTAATCACTAACACTAATCCTAATCCCTAACCATAACATTAATCCTAACCCCTAGCCCTAACCCCAAACCTAAACCCTAATTCTAACCTTTAATTTCTAACACTGGCCCATAACCCCTAAGACTAACCCACAACACCTAACCCTAATCCTAACCCCTAAGCCTAAAACCTAATCCTAACCACTAACCCTAACCCCAAACCTAAACCCTAATCCTAAACCTTAACTTCTAACACTGACCCCCAACCACTAACACTAGCCCCTAACCCTAATCCTAACCCCTAAGCCTAAACCCTAACCCTAACTTCTAACTCCAAACCCTAACCATAACCCTAACCACTAATCCAAACCCCTAACCCTAAACTCTAATTCTAACACTAACTCCTAATCATAATACCTAGCCCTAAACCCTAATTCTAATCCTTAACCCCTAACCCTAGTCCTAACCCCTAACCCCTAAGAGTGCCAAGACCAGCAATGACCAAGGAGGTAATCACCTCAGCTGAGGACAGAATGCAATCCATTATTCAGCAATGATAAACCATGGGTTATGGCTTTGTTCAGCTCTTTCTGTCATCATGAAGATGAACAAATTAAAAAATTAAAATGCCTCAATAATGTTTTGTTTTAAAAAGGAGAGTTTTTTAAAGATAGAAATCCAGATGCATTGATTATAAATTTAATTTATTTTAGGCATCCTGGTATCTTTTCTGTATCATATTTAATACTCCATCTTAATATTCCAACTTTCACACTATCAAACACTGTAAACAAACAAAAAATGGAAAACAAAACGAAGAGGTAAAAAGACAGGAAATGAGAAATATTTGCTTGCTAACCAATAATAAAGGGAGAGCAGTGCTTTGGTTCCTACAAATCCAGAAGAATGTGGATAGACAGAGTTCTTGAAAAATCAGAGAAATCATAACCTGGCATGTAATACAAATGAAATGCCACTTCAGGTGACAATGTTTATATGCTACCTAAAAAAGATGGTAGTAGACGTGCTGTCAAGAGGAATAGTCTACTAGATATTAGTAATATTAACATTTATCACACATATAAAAATAATTTAATTCCAATTTAAATATCATTGCCCATGAAATGCAATTTAACTATATATGGTGTGTCAAATGATGTGTTCATCACAGAATACAAACCTGCAAAGATTTCCCAACAGAAGCAGAATGTGTTAAGTGGAATAAATAGAGAAGATGCAGAGAGCTAACTCCGTGAGACACTCTGAGAGCATCCTACATGGGGAAGGACACTGAGGTTGTATTATAAGCAGACCTTCATCAGCTGGAAAAGTTAACAAAAATCTTAATGCTAGTAAAGCTAAAGAAGGCATTAAAGCATAAAGAACAATATGTATTCAGAGATGTTGGTAGCTGTTAGCTGGCAGCTTAATCTAAGCAACTGATGGATAAATTCCTTTAAGCATCTCTCAAAATGTTCTCTAGATGGCCAACGGTAATTCCTGGATCTATAGGAACTGTAAATATCAAGAAGAAATCAAATGTATGAACTTAGGAAGACTGCCAGGGAATTAACAATTTTTACAAACAAATTAATAAGGTAATAATAGGACATAATCAGACTTAAAAGTAAAAAGTCTCAGTCCGAGTAAACTAAAATCTCTTCGCAGTCATATGTCCCAGTGATGCTTGAGTTGACTACTTTTAATTACTCACTTGAAGATATCTCCTTTGTTTCAAATACATGCTGTGTGCTTTTTCCTTTTGACTGTCATAGATGCATTTGCTTGTCTTGGTTTTTTGAAGTGTACACATGGATCAATGACTAATATGGTTGGTCAGCTTTTATGAAGTTTAAAAGACACACACATGTTAAATTATAATATTAACTAAAGACTCACAAAGCATTTTTCTTCAAAGAATACACAATCTTCTACTTCTACACATGTAATCTGCTGCAATGGCTCTTTATTGTCAATAGAAGCATTTGATTGACTTTTATGAAGATCAATTATTTTACAACACAGAACCTCTTGATTAAACACACAAAATTATTTTTCTACCATTACAAAGCAACACAAGTGAAAGATTTACAGTACTATCTGCTATTGAAGGATTTCTATATATAGAAAGTATCAGATACACGAACTACACAATGAAATAAATTATTAATTAATACTGTTGTTTACTAAATTCTATAGTAATGGGATGTATGAAACCAAGGAACTATTAAGTTCCAAATAGCTAACTTCCAAGTTAATAGTAATGAGAGTCTGAACACATTTTTCAAAGTTAAACTGTTTTCAAACTGCAATAAATTTAGAATATATTTTGCAAATATAGTTTTGGTATGTCTTAAGAATATCTTTAAAACTGCTATCATAATAATATCAGGATATCAGGAGTGGTCATGATCTAACAGACTTATGGCTTGTATGCAAATGGTTGAAAGATGCGTTTGGCACTGAATGGTTTTGAATACTCAGAAATGTTGATTGAATGTGCAGTTCCGTCATCCTACGCACTATCAGGGAGAAAAAAGAATTTATTTCTTAGAAAAATGTTCACAAAATTATAATATATAAATGGAGTGTTATACTTAATGTCAGTCAAACACACACGTCAGATACATGTGCACCTTTAAGCTGTCAAAGACTATGTTAGTAGATTAAAGAATTTATGTATTTTATATTAAATGCAGAACTTAACAATTCATGCTAAGAAATCTTTTGCAAGTCCTAGAATAAATAAATGAATGAGTGCATGTTACCTAGGGAAAAGGCTTTATTCCTAATTATCATAATTAATTTCTGGGCTGCTTGGTTAAGCTTAATGATAGAATGCAATTGATTCTTTTTAATAATGAATAACTTTTATACTACACTGATCAGAAAGTACATTGGAATGCATAAACAACAAAATTATGTTTACTGAAAAGACAGATAATTTTAAAGGAAAAGTAATTATGTATATGACTCGATATAAGAAAATAAATAAACAAAAGTGAATACAATGATAGCTGAATTAGCACAGAGCTATGAAAAGTCTATTTGAACAGCTCTGAGAGAATGATGATGTAACAAATTCAACAGAAACCTTGCTGAACAAAGTGATTTTGGTGGGGAGGGGAAGACAGGCTCTGTCTTACAGCCCAGGACAGCATCAAATTCAATACAGAGCCCAAACTGTCGCTTCACCCACAGCCCCCCTAAGTGTCAGGATAAAAACAAGTGTGTGACACCACTAAGAAGCTGATCCCCAACGCAGTAAATATGTCAGCCTTTGGAAAAGAATGCGCCCAAAGAATTTTTAAGTCAAACACGTATTAGCAGAAAACTATAACACTCTATAAATTGAACTGCTGAAGGTATCAAACCAATGTAACTACAGTTAAATAGTTTTATCAAAACAAGAATGAGATATAATTCCACTCCATACAGGATATTATTAATTCAATAATAAATATGTCAGCAGTTACTATAGTGCCTATCACAGAAGCCTGAAGACACTTGAACTGAAAACCCCCATAAGATCTTCAGCCATGGTGTCCTCTAGACGCTCAACTGAACTGATCCCCTCGGGGTGTCTGGCCAACCAGCCTAGACTAATGGGCAAGGTCCAGGTCCCAGTGAGAGACTCTATGAAACACAAGGTGTTCTTCTCATGAAGTATCTCTGAGGCTGACCTCTGCCCTCCACGTGCAGGGATCCCAACCCACACATGAACCCACAAGTACACACACACACACACACACACACACACACACACACACACACGGGGGCGGTGCAGAAGGAAAGAGGGAGGGAGGAAGAGCAAGAGAGAGAACAGTAGTGACATGATGCCAAATATTGACCAAAACTAGAGGAACTGACAACCTTCTTCTTTGGGAAATAGTGTGGGAACTTCTCAAAAAGTTAAATATGGAGTTATCTTATGACCCAGAAATCCTTCAACTTGATACATAAACAGAGATTTGACAATATTTTAAGACAAAATTCAGTACTTTCTTCCAGCTTAGTTTTTTAGCTCTGTGAAAATTGTTAACACATCCTTTTCTTTATACTAGAAATTCTCATTTTCTACAGCCTAGTATAAGTTTTTTAGTTTTAATATGGATTTTTATAATTTTCTAAAACACTTTTTTTGTAACTATTAAAAGATAAACCAAGGCAGAGAAAAAGATCAAAACTAAGCAAGCCTATAAACTCTCTCATGCTTTTGAATATCATCAAACATTTCCAAAATAGTGATGTTGAGTGTGAACTATTAAAAACTCGTAAAAACAGTATTAAATTCATTAATTTTTACATTTTTATTTTATGTGTACAAGTGTTTTGCTCGCATGAGTATGCCTGGTGCCTGCAGAGGCCAGAAGAGGGCGATATGTCCCTTGGAACTGTAGTTACAGCTAGCTGTGAGCCATCAGGTGATGGAATCGAACACACTTCCTCTGGAAGAACAGCCATAACTTCTAAGTCATATCTGCAGCCCCTAGTGAGTCAAAGTCTCAAAACGTATTTGTACGAGAACTAGACACCTGGAGCTGGACATTTCATTCAGTAAAATGTTTACCACATAAACACTGGGACCTAAAGAGCCAGGGGTGGTGGCTTGCGGCTATAATTCTTTCACTGATAGACCTACAGGTGGACCTTCAGGCTTGCTGGTGATCCAGTCTAGCAGAATCAGGTCTAATGAGAGACTCTGCCTCAAAAAGCAAACTGGAGACAGGCATTTTGGCACACACCTTTAATCACAGCATTAGCATTTGGGAGTGGGAGGCAAGCAGGTCTCTGTGAGTTCTAGGCCAGCCTGGTCCTGAGTTCCAGCAACCAGCACTACACAGTGAGACCCCGTCACAAAATAAAAGAAAGTGAAGGGGCAACTGAAAAAGACACCCAATTTTGACCTACGGCCTCCACATGCACATACAAACACACGTGTGTACACATCCATGTGCAGACATAGACATAGGCACACACAAATTCACAGCTCTCCTAAACCTCTTATATAATAATATTCGCAACTTAAGTATTGTTTGCCCTTTGGGGTAAGTTCCATGAAGCCAGACTAAACCTGAGAAATCTAACCAACTGACTTGTATAATGTAAGTTCTCCTTTGATATAACCTAAAATTTTTATTGATCTGTCTTTTGTATATAGGTACTTTTCTGCATAACTTAAATATAGAGTATCTTTGTGGGATGAATTTCTAAGAGAAATGTCAGAAAATCCAAAGCTTCTAGGGAAAAAAAATGGATCTCAAGCAAATTCTTGAAAATCATGTTCTTCAAATAAGTTAAGGCTTTATATTACAAGCCTCTTCCTTGTCACCTATGGACTAAATATGGACAACTCTGAGAGTAATTTTCACAATAATAATAAATATTTAATGCAATCATGCAAATCACTTGTTTAAAATAGTTGCAATTTTCTGGCTTGCCTGCATTTAATTCTAGCAAGGGAAAAACTCCCAAGTTTTTTATTTTGAAATTAAAGAACAGTGTTCTGTGTGCATGTCGGTGTGAGGGCATTTTCTAGCTCTTAAGAATTAAGCCATCCTGGCCGGGTGGTGGTGGCGCACACCTTGAATCCCAGTTCTCGGGAGGCAGAGCCAGGTGGATCTCTGTGAATTCGAGGCCAGCCTGGGCGACCAAGTGAGTTCCAGGAAAGGCTCAAAGCTACACAGAGAAACCCTGTCTCAAAAAAAAAAAAAGAATTAGCCATCCTTTAAATAAGACCTTATGGTAAGGCTAGCTGCATGTTAAGTTGCTACTGTCCCATTTTGCGTTAAACCTTACGAATAGAAGGGTTTCAAAAAAACAAAAACACACTTGTTTCATCAACATAGCCTTTAACATAATTTTTATAAATACCAATGAAAATTGAATAGGAAGGAGTTGTTAAAAATTGTGACTCCTAAGCTCAGCATCTCATTATTTATTAAAATGCAATATATATATATAATTATATATATAGTATTAATTATAATGAGCATAATATGCAAAATGATATTGCATATAAATTTTAGAAGATATGGATCTACTGTTTCTACATTTTGAGAGAATACCTAAAAGGATAGGGTTCTGTTTTCAGAGTAGTACCAATGTTTTTTATAGAATATTCTTAACACAAAGCCTGATGCATCTTTTTTAAAATTGGATAAACTAGAAATGAACAAGACCATTTTGTTTACTGTATTCATAATCCAACATTTCTCACTATCAGAATACTGATGGAAATTTATAGGAAATCACAAGGGAATTGAATTTAGAGGATTCATTCCATCGATTCACCAGGAGAAAGTGTGAGTACCAAGGGACTGATCCGAATTCCACCCTGTCACCAAATGGAGTAAAATAAAAATAAAATTAATTTAAACAGGGTATGGAAAATGTTTACAATATCCCTATATTATAGGCTCAGAAAAGGGTTTTCAACAAAAATAAAAGGCATGATATAAGTTTTGCCAATGAAAATATGCACATGTACAAAATCATCTTCTATTATAAGCTATTAAACATGCCCACATCAAAGTCATCTATATTGTGGCTCTTTGTTTTAAGCAATTCACAGTTTTCCAAGTTACTACGAGGTATGACTTAGGCTAAGGACAATGTTTTAAAGCAATAGTTCAAATAGTTTTAGGATAAAATGATAATTAACATTTAGCTAGACTTAATTAAGAAATATGCGTATATACATACTAGATAGCCTTAGGTTTTCTCTAATCTTTAAATCACATTTTAGCCAATTTATTAGACCAAGTAGAATTCAGCATTATCATTCTGATGAAGACTGGTTTAGGGTAAGTTTTGTTCATTCTTTTACCTATTCTCTCTGACTCTGTGTGAGGTGATATTGTATTCCCCAAAATATTGTGCACCCTAATAAATTTATCTGGGGTCAGAGAACAGACAGCCACTAGATACAGAGGCTAGAAAATAGTGGCACTCACGCCTTTAATCCTAGCATTCCAGAGACAGAAATCCATCTGGGATCTCTGTGAGTTCAAGGCCACACTGGAAACAGCCAGGCATCGTGACTCACGCCTTTAATCCCAGGAAGCAGCCTTTAATCCCAGGGAATGGTGGTAGAAAGCAGAAAGGTATATAAGGCATGAGGACCAGAAACTAGAAGCATTTGGCTGGTTAAGCATTTGGCTGGTTAAGCTTTCAGGCTTCTAGCAGCAATTCAGCTGAGACCCATTCTGGATGAGGACTCAGAGGCGACTAGCTGAGGATCCAGCGAGGTGAGGTAGCTGTGGCTTGTTCTGGTTCTTTGATCTTCCAGATCACCCCAATACCTGGCTCAGGTTTGATTTTATTAACAAGAACTTTTAAGATTCATGCTACATCTGTGTCTCTGTCTGTCTCTGTCTCTCTCTCTGCCAAAATAAACATGCTCTAGGGAATTAGGAAAGGGCTGGAATCCAAACACTCAGTTCAACACTCAGTTATCCTGGGACATGAGAGATAGTCCAGTAGTTAAGAATGCTTTCTGCTCTTACACAGACTAGAGCTCAGTCCCCAGCATCCACATCAAGCAGCTCACAGCTGTATATAACTCCAGCTCCAAGTGGAATCTGATACTCTCTTCTGGCTTCTTTTGGTTCCCTTGTATATATGTGCATGCATGCATATGTACGGACACACACACACACACAGTTACAAAATGAAATAAGTTTTTTAAAAATACTCAGTTATTCTATTATTCTCTTTAGCATGCCTGAGAACAAAATCTGGTGTTAATTTCCTTAGACGGGAGCATCGATTCACTGAAGTGCCTCATGGGCTAAAAAGTGTTTGGAGAAATGGTGACCAAGTAGTGTAAACACATTAATTGATGCATACTTTCCAACTGAAGAGAGGAAAGAAAGCATAAAGTGATTGTGTTTTACAGTATTTTCATTGCAAGCACAAAGTCTGCCTGGATTATCATCATGCAGGCAACAATCATAATAAGCACAGCAAGTCCAAACAACCTACCATCCATTGTGGGAAGACAAGCATACAGATGATGCTCCTGCCCAGGACTGCAGGAGTAGCTGGTCTTACATCAAGTCTGAACAACATTACCATTATAAATTTACCCTTTTATTCTCTGACTTAACTGAAGTCCACATTCCAAATGTCGACTTGTCCAAAGTGATACTATTTATTAAATCCTATGTGTATTATTATCCATTTACTTTGTTTAATGAGATGTATCATTCATTAAGGCAGTTATCCCACACACCAAAAACAGAGGCAGCATTTAGTGAAAATCTACGAAGCTGTATAAATTTCCAACCTTGATTCTTTTGCATAGAAAACTGATCTCCAGAAAGGTGCATGAAGTTTGAAAACACAGATTAATATTCAGTTTAATGTCAAGCTTGGTCATCATGTACTGCAATATTTTCATTGAAATTTGAAAGATATTAACAGAGGCAGCTGAAATGATACATTTAACACAAAATATGCACTGCCTCATCGTCACCTGGGGGAATTAATGAGCCCTGAGGAAGTAATAATGTACGCCAGAGGAAGGTATACAGAGTACAGAGAAGAGATGTTGATGGAAGATGCCACTTGAATCCCACTTCCCAAATACTAAGAGCCTTTGGGGTTTCTGCAGTTAATAAGAGTTAAAAATGATCTCTCAAGAAGCAATTGTTATGCACAAGATTGAGAAAAGGGGGCAAAACGTGGCTCAGCATGACAATTCTAATGTCATGTGTTCCATAGAAAAGTCACATCATTTTGATTTGACTTATATTTGGTTAGAGTCTAATCTCTTGTCTCTACCCAGTCTGTATACCTTGTCTCCTTCTGCAGTGAAGTTTCAAATCACCAGCCATCACACCTAAGAGGTATTCAGAAGTGAAAGTCCATTAGAGTTTAGTGTTCCTGAAATGGAATAATCACCAGAATCCTAAAGCTAAGGACAACGGGCTGGTAATTATATCAATTATATCAAAATCTCACTGTTTCATATGAATTCAGTCTCTCCAAACTCTATAGACAAATGTAAAATTCCGTTAGGTTCTCAGATGTTCATCTCAGTTTCGTTCTCAGGACAACTAGGGGTGAGCTCTTCCAATTATAAAGTTGCATTGTGAAATGTTGTGATTAACAGAATTATAAGCAAGTGTCACTTAATCGAGTTCACAGAAATACAGTATATCAAATCATAGAAAAGAAAGCATGGATTCTAACCACTTTGTCCTCCTTTGGGAAAACATCCAATGAAGCAGAGCAGGGAGAGAAGAAAAAGAGAGAAACAAGAATGAGCCACACATTGATACAGCAATGTCAACACAACAAATACATTTTTTCAAAGTGTTAAAACACATAAAGCACATGCTAGATGCAAGAACTGGGCCCACTTTCCTTTAATGGAAAGTTAAAGTTTCCTTTAACTTTAGACTAGTTCTACATTAAAGTTTTCTTTGTTATCAGGCATCCTGAAACATATCTGTAATCCTAGCATTCAGGAGACTGAGGCAGAAAGATCCCAAAGTTGGTATCAATCAATAGCAAGATGCTTCAGAGAGAAAACAGTATCTTAAAGGCAAAAAAACCAAAGGAAATCTTCAGAAATAAATGTCAACTTGCCACATGCTTCCTTCTATTATTGAAAATACTTTATTAAACACATAGAATTATACTAAAATTTTATTAAATTACACTGAAAATGGTTGGAGACCAAATTTAGAAAAATATCTAATAATGAAAAGTTTCATGGATTAAAAATAGGAGAAATATAAGTATTTTAGGCATGACTTATTATATAACAGTAAAAATGGCATTTATTTATATGTATTTCAATATTTTATCATAAGAGAAAACAGGTTTATACACTGTTTTGTTCTTACACATAAGACAATTTTAAGCTGGACCTTCTTTAATTTTATTTCTTTAAATATTTTTTAAGTGGGGGTAATTTTAGCATAAGAGAAATGAACTAAAACAGGCAATGGTATCTGCTTCAAAGAATAAAAAAACTTCCTAGCTCAGTTTTCTCTCTACAACCTGACTTTGACCCTAACAACTTCCATATACCCGCAGTCAACAGTGTGACAGTTGGTTTGCCTCAACCCTGTAATGGGAAGTTAAGAGCTTCAGCAGCTGCAGGTACTCAGCCAACACTAACCCTCGGCTGACGTACACAAACTGCCACTGCCAGCAACTTTCAGACTGTTACGTATTGTAATCACCTCCAGGACTCACCTGCAAAAATCCATCCCAAAGGACGTACTTACAAACACTAAAAATTGGAGGAGGGATTAACAAACACATCTTAGGAACGCTCTCATGTGACATTGGCTTAAATTCTTTTTATTTCACTCTCATAACAAGTTTGAAAGATATCACTACTCCTTGTTTTATAGCTAAGGAAACTCTTGTTTAGAGGTGACACTGGTCTTACATTAAACTATAACCCGTACTTATTATACTCACTGTCTTAATTCCCCGGAAGAGAGTCTAGAATATACTACTGAAATTAAGACAACCAACTAATTAATACATCGTCAGCTGAGAAGTTTGTTCTCAATCTCAACTGATTTTTCCAAATGAGAAGAATTTCAAGAGTGGTTCAAGTTTTAATGCTTTAAAATATATTTATATCACATTATGCACATGGCTAAACAACATGATAAATGCTTGGACTGAATACTAGGATATTTTTAAGGCAGAGATCATCACAATTGTTCAATACTATACTACAGATCTCAACCAAAATATTCATTTGGATTTCTCTACAAATAATTCTACTGTCCTAACACAGGTAATGTGAGAAGACTATAACACTGAAATGTATTTTAGAGTAAATAATTGCTAATATGGGTCTTGAATTTCACAAATTGTAATGCTGGGTTCTGCTACACCAGAATTTATTTATTTTTTATTCAGAATCTTTAGCACAAAATATTTGTGCTAACTATGGTAGAGCAAAATACCATGCTCTCATTTCAGCAAAATTAGAAAATTTCTGCAGGTGGAAATACATCTCATAACCCTAGCATGTAAAAATGGCTTATTATATGTTCCTTAAATCCCTAAATACTTCCCATGAGATGAACGTGGCACTGATCCTTTGGCTTGATAGTAAATCTGAAATTACTATCATGGGAGTTAACCATTGCTTACTATAGTACAGTTATTTTCAATGATTCTATAATCCTTAGTGATACTAAGTTTACATTTAATTATAAATGCTTTGGATGGGCATTCTTTTGGCTTGAAATGGGAATCATATATAAAGCTCAACATAGGCAAAGTATCTTATTTATTGTTATGTTCATCACTGTTCCACTGTTTTTTGGATCTTATAAAAATACAAAACACAAAAGGACGTATTCCTGTGCATATCACATGCATGCTTTAGTCTCAGACCATGCAAGGGTTTACATGCTTGCAAATGCGTTGGCTTTGTTCAGCTCTTGGGCACCTGGTGTGTTCACAGGACACTCACATTGTTCGATCGCAGAGACACACGGCCTCCACAGCGTGCACAGAACTTGGTGCGACAATACGAGCAAAGATGGCCACATCCATCAGCGAACTTTGTCTTATGACAGATTCCACATGTCGGGGCATCGTCTTTGTGCTCGCCCTGGTAACGCCTTGCTTCCTCTCCGATTTTTCTCACTTGCTCCTTATAGCTTTCAAACTGTTGATGCAATCTCCTGGGCAAAAGAGACAAGAGAATAAACTAAGTAAATGAAGGAAGACAGAAAACTCAACCATTTTTCCTAAAGAAAAATAAAATTGAGGTGTTTGAGGAAAAGCAGCACATGCAAATCTACTTTTCCCACCAAGCTGAAAACATAATCAATCTACATACTCTGATCTTTCTTGGTCTTGATCAAGAGCACCTACTTTTACAAGTCTGTGTTGCATCAACCACGACTGCTAAGGCAAGCCCTTCCCCATAAGAACATTTACAAGATTCAAATCCCTCAATACATCAGTTCATGTCCTTCAATCTTAAGTTGCTGTAAGCAGATCTCCAAACTACAGTGAGTCTCCCACATTAAGGATTTCTCCACACTTTAAATGAGAACAAGGAGTGTTGCACTAAGCTAAGTCAATGGTCTTGGGCCATCTCACCAGGAGACAATCCTGGGGAATGGCTGATCAAAGTCATCTGTGTGTTAGAGCTAATGGGCAGGACATGAGTGCCCCCTCAAACACAGAATGCACAGATGACATTGTTAATTCTGGCAGTTCATGCTATACTCCACATAAGGTACCTGTGAGAGCTGCACTCCCCAAACATAGAAGGTCGTGAGTCAGGGTCATGTTCAGTATTGCTTCTGTACTGGGACTTGGTTATGCTATGTGTTTCTTTTTAACCACTAACAGCTCTTGATCAGAACTTGAATCATTACTTTCTTCTTTGCCAACTGATACTTTTTCTATTTAATCCATACTTAAAGCAAAGGTGTATAAACTCCCACATAACATAGTTGAATACTACATTGACACCCTTCCCTATTGAAAAGTCAGATAATTTCATTTTATAAAAGAATAATGTATATGACATTTTATTTAATGAATGCACAAATACCTAGTTGATTCATTAATGAATTGTTTGATACATCAATTATTTTATACTTTACCATCCATTTAAGTTCAAGTTAGTAGGAAACAACCAGGGAAAACCATCATTTCAAAAGATGTATGCCAAGTAGCTCTGGGAGTCTTATACTTTCTATTAAATGAGATGACTGTCAGGGATGTGTGTGTGTGTGTGTGTGTGTGTGTGTGTGTGTGTGTGTGTGTGTTGTGATTGTGTGTGAAATATTTCATATTAAAAAGGAAAAGATCCTTTCTAACTCATCAAATGTCATTAAATAGAAAATGAGCTCAATAGAATTGCAGAGGTGAATGCATTTAATAATATTGACATGTGCAAAGGAACCGATCATCCATTTAATTAGTTTTCAGAAGGAATACATACATTTAATTCTACAATAATGTGAAATAGACAGCACCATTTCCACTTTACTGACAGGAAAACTAACATGTGCCTTTGACTTTACTTTCACTTTCTATGTTAACATATCATTCCAAATTCACCTTCTTCTTCAAGAACTCCTCTTTCCTGAGCTCACTTAAAAGGTGACAGTAAATGTGAATTGAACTTCCAACTTAAAGCATTTCTGGAATCATGGAAGTGTGAATTTACCAAGCAACGTAAACTTTGGTGAAGTTCAACTGAAATATATGAACAAACTCCAACAATGGAAAAAGCAAAAACAGTGGTGGTAATCCCATTCCAAGAAACTTCAGGTTCTCAGTAAGACTTTCGTTACACTATGACTGCTGACTCTTCAGGATACTCTCATTACAATCTCACTCCTCCATAGCATTTGCCCTCAAACTCCCTTTTTACCGAACTGACGTCAAGATACTGTTTTCTTCGCAAAACTACAACTCTAATCTCGATGGTTTAAGATACTAGGGTCCACCATTGTAAATACTTTCGCTTCTTATACTGTGTGGTCTCTGAGGTCATGGCAAGTAGGCAAATATTATTTGTTCTTGCATTAGTGGAGACACACAGCTGTTTCGCTAGAGAGAGGGGATTTGATTTTCCATTGATCTGTGAGGTCAAGGCCTCTAAAGTCTTACTTTCTCCTTTGGAGGAGTGAGAGCAGTTCCAAGGAAGACAACCACCAGGATGTAGTTTCTTTTCCCAGAGTGGATACATAAAGGATCAGGATAGCTCTTTCCCAAGTCCCTCCCACAAAAGCTCAGAAGACCATTCAGAAGGCAATACTTGTATTTTATTAAGACCTCCTGTTCACTGGCCCTAGGCTGCCCGTATCCATTTTTATTTATCTCATATGTGTTAGAGAAATGGTTTCAGAATAGGGCCATGTTCATAGAAGTGTGGTAAACATCCGAGAAGGGAATAGAATGAGAGGGGAAAGATCATGACATTTCTCTGGCTGAAAATTTCTTACACCTTCAAATTGCTTTCTTCCGACTTTTCTTCCTTAGTTGCAGGTAAATCCCTTATTTAATACTGAAACAGCAACTTAGGTCCCCATCAAGCTCACCGACTTTCTATTATCAAAGGAAACCAAGAAAGAAGAAAGGAAAGAAGAGAGGATAGATGGATGTAAGAGAGGGAAATGATTCATTTTGCCCATGCCCTCAAAACTGCTCAATAACCTGTGATACTCTCACAAATTGGTCTCTTAAAACAACCTTAACAACCTTCCTCAATACAAACTCCTCTTAGAATGTTCTCACATCTCATTGTTTCAAGACACTATCTTTAAAATGAAATCGATATCTGGAATCAAAATATTGGTAGTGAAACCATCAATAGCACATACTTTTTTTTTGCATCTGATGCTTTAATACTTAAATCCATTTTTAATATGTGACGGTGTTCTACCATGAATAATAAGTGAAAATACATATTTCATTATATAGTATTACTGTAAATGAGCCAGCAACTGTAAAATTTGTGAAATTTTATTTCTAGCCTTTAATTTTGGATTGACATATTGCTATTGATTAGCAAGGTTGGCAAAAACATAGATTTCAATTATATATTCAGAAAATGAAGTATTGTAAAAAACAATATTGAAATTTAGATTTTTCTGCACGGGAATCATTTTTGTCACTATATAACATCATTGAGCTATTTCCATAAATGCATTCAATTCAAGAAACTCTGTGATTCCAGTGATAAAGAGATTAGCTCAGTGATTAATGATTTATACTTTAAAGGAAATAAAAAGTGTGTACTATAAGACATCATAGTAAAATAGTGAACAACTGATATGAATGCAATTCAGAGAAATCTCTGGAATTAGCCCAGATCCTCACAAATTTATTTCTCTGTTGTGTTGCTCACTTTCCCATCCCCAAAGAAACCAGAAGCTAGAAGACTACTTCATCTTTTTCATGTCTTGGCTTTACAAAGTCAAGGCACACAGAAATGGGTTGTAGGAGAGGAGAGATGGGTGAGTGCTACTTTCCCAAGCCCAGGTGGCAGATATAGAAGGAAACTGACAACTTGCCCCAAGATAAAGGGAGGAATGGAGCTTAGGGAAATCTGCATGCAGCAGACCATGTGTGGGACGTGTGCAGAATGGTGAATGACTGGGAGTCCTGAAAACAATAGGTATGGCTTATGTTTCATTGCTCAATTGCAGAAAAAAAAGACACACAGATAGAAATTATTGTGTATTCCTTTTACCATATGGGTAAATGGACACCATCAAGAGCCCATGAAGTTAAAGATACAGAGATTAAAGGCAAGAGAAATCTTCTAAGATTATCACACTAATTAAGAGCTCCCCAAAACCATAGCAGATGCCCAGCAGGTGAGACACGACAATGACTAAGATACAGTGTCTTATTGACTGATAGTTTGGACTCAATGTTATTTAAAATGCGAACATTATGGTTTTCATTGAAAGTAAATCCATAATTTCTTTCTTTGTTTTGTTTTCTTCAAGGAATTTACAGTCTACTTGGGAAATGTAGTACCTGTGATACATATGTTAACAGGATTTCATTTCATTAACATAATTGAACAACTACATTTTAACCATAAACATTGAACATTGCCTTCATGAAAATAAGTTTAAAAATTCAAATGTTATGACATATGTGTTATGTGTGTGTGTGAGGTATAGGTAATAGCTGAGAGCTCTACATGCATGGATTTAAATGTACTGTTTAAAACATTTAATAATTCAAAACTTCACAGATGATATTATTAATATTTACTCTGGCATTTCTTTTCTGGTTCTGGAGGTCCAACAAGGCTTTGTGTATGTCAGATAATGAATTACATCCAAGACTTGTTAATTATTTTAAAGTTACTATAGTTAAAAAATTATTTTTCATCCTATATCTAAAACCATGGCTTATCTGTAGTCTAAAATCATTACATTTTTGCTTAATGTAAGTGTCCAGCAGATGGCACTACCAGCTTTCATTTTCACATTTGGTGTTCAGTCATTTAAATCAATTTTCTTAAAAACATCTAATGTGTTAGAGAAAATTAGTAAAAATCAGCAGGGGTGTAACTTATTAGAAAAATGTGTATTCAGAGGTGACTGTAAAAGAACAAGAGGTATTTATAAAATCTTGCAATTTCTGCTCTTGTAAATAGGATTTTCCTTCTATGTACACTTGATACAAGCCTGTATCTATGTGAAGACACACACCCATCACACATACATAATCCCATGAAAATGCATGCACGCACATACATTTGGTATATTACGGGGCCTGCTGTGTGTTTTTCTCCTGTCAGTGTATTTTCATTTCATCTCTTTGTCCTCCACTTAGCACTGTTAAGATGTAGTTCAGCCAATCAGTGTCCCACGGTGCTCGGAAAGCACTGAGAGATGACACAGGGCAAGCCAGAGCCCAACCGGTGATTAGCTATTAGTGCTTTACAGTCTGTTACCTCAGCCAAGCATTTATTTTCCATTCCGTTTTCAATTTACCATAGGAGGCCACTCCTGAGTAAGCATTAAATGGAGCTATCTCAGGACATGGAGCCTCACTCACATGCCTTTAAACGTTTGCTCCCTTCACTTTCCCTATGATTTGTCCCCATGCTCCAGAATGCAGTGGGGCTTAGCAAGTTTCTGGGATAGGTCTTAGAAACACCGCTTCTGCATGATGGCATGTCCCTGGTAGGCATAACAGAGCTCAAACACTGAAAACCTACCATGAGAAGGGGAATTGTTTAAAATTCTGATAAAAACAGATTTTCTCACTTTCAGTACAACTCAAAAGAAAAACATGTGTAAAAAAGGAGAAACCATTACACAAGTAATAGATAAGAAATGAGGTTTTAAAAATAATGATGTTAAATTTTAATAAAAATAATCATAATAAGGGGCTGGAGAGATGGCTCAGTGGTTAAGAGTGGTTACTGCTCTTATAGAGGACCCAGCACTCACATGGCAGCTCAAAACTATCTGTACTCCCCGTTCCAGCCACTTAGGGAACCAGGCAAGAATGTGGTGCACTTACATACATGCAAGTGTAAACACACACACACACACACACACACACACACACACACACGCATGTGCGCAAGCACTTAAAATAATAATAGTAAAAGTACTGTTGGTATCATTATGATAAATGTATTAAAGGACACATAACAGGCCAGGTGGTGGTGGCACACGCCTTTAATCCCAGCACTCCAGAGGCAGAGCCAGGTGGATCTCTGTGAGTTCGAGGCCAGCCTGGTCTACAGAGCGAGTTCCAGGACAGGCACCAAAACTACACAGAGAAACCCTGTCTCGAAAAGCAAACAAACAAAAAAAGGACACATAACAGGTAAGCTCCATGTACCGGCACTTTAGTCAATGGTGGTGTCCCAGACGTGATCAAGACCAAGTATTGAGCTATGAGTTCAGGCCTGCATCTCCTGCAGGGCCGAGCACAACCTTGCCTTTGCTGAATTCTTGACTACTTTTACTAAGCCTGCTGTGTTGCAGTAAGAAGAAAATTAATGAACCCATTACACAATTGGACACTTTTGGAAAAGACTGCGTCTAACTTTTTGAACTTAAGCGTAAGGCTGGCCTCCTTGGGAACAAATCTGCATTATCTTTTTCTTAATTTTTATGAACATGAAGAATAATTTAAACCCATTTTTCAATTTCTCCATGTATGGGCTTTTGATAATAATAGCAACTAGGAAGAATCACTAGGAAGTTAGTTGAGATAATCAATGTTAAGTGCTTAGCACAATGTCCAGAACATGGGAAAGCTCAGTACATATGGGCTATTATTATGCATAGACATGGATAATACATGAGGATGAAAGCACTTTGCTTTTAAGTTTCTGAATACACTTAGCTGAGAACTTTGGGAAGCATCTATGACTGGCAGAGTTTCTTGGCATATGGGCATCAGTATGAGTGACTTAGATAATTGATCAATAGACCAACAGTAAAGGCCAGAAAGGGCATTTCATCAGGTGAATGTCAGTCTGAAAGACAAACCCACCAGATTAAGTTATCCTGCTGAAAGCCTGGGAGATGCAGCAAATGAGAGAAAACAAAAATACTTTCTGAAAAATTTCTTGGCATTTTTTATGGTTATTGCTATTACACACTAGAAAAAGCAAATACACACATTCAAGTTACAGGGGCACTGAAAAATTACTAAGTCCTCAGTCAAATACCAACCAGTTGCTATGAGATGCATGAAAAATAATGAATGTAAAATCAGAACCTATAGTTTCTCCTGTTCTAGCAACATGTTAATAGATTGAAATATATAAATAAGATTGAAATATATAAATAAGGAGGGGAGGAGGAGGAAGAGGAAGAGATGCCTGTAACTTCTGCACAGCCACACACAGAATAGATCTTGCCTTCTAAAAATTCTGGATGGAGTAACTAAATTTGAAAATTACTACTATATCAAACACTTGTTGCCCTTAGTTTGAATACATTTACACACGTTGAGTTCATTCTTCTTAGGGAGTTAAGGAAGTTTGTTCATTTTCTCTTCTTTTTCATGATAAACGAGTAGCTACAACAAGGTGGCTGCAAGGAGCTTCCAGTGATAGTTGACAAAGTAATAACTACCTTTTTTTTCATTATTAGACCAGAATAAATTCATTTAAAACAGCAGTGGTCCTGTGAAGCTCTTTAAGTCACTTTGTTTTCGAGGAGCAACAGAGCCATACAGGATAAATACAAACGGTGATGTCTTTACTTGCAGGGTGTCTGATGACCCTGGATTCCAAGACCCCTTCTTCTCCTGGTGAAGTTCATATTTGCAGATTCTAGCTACAGGCTCTCATTCAGTCACCTACATCATTCCAGACTGGTCTATGCAGAGGTTCTACCTCACCCAGTTTTCTCTAAAGGTGAATGATGAAGCCAGAGCCATCTTATTCTGGGCATAGGAAGGAAATGCGTTATCCGTGTCTCACTCCAAAGAAGTGAGTGCATCAGCCTTTAAGACATCACTACTTCATGTGTAAAATGATCATTACATCCCTACCAACTTTTGGGGTTACCATGAGAAGTAAAATAGCCAATACACACAATGAAGTTAGGGGGTACTGAATAATTACTAAGTCCTCACTCAAATACCAGTTGCTATGAAATGCATGAAGAATAATGAACTTAAAATCAGAACCTATAGTTTGTCCCATTCTAGTAACATGTTAATAGATTGAAATACATAAGTAAGACAAAGAACTATGAAATAAATTATCTAAATTGAGTCAGAATTTCAAAAGTAGCTTCTTCAAATATCCTACATTTGGAGCCTAAATTAAATATCAGAGGAATAAGAAATTTATTCTTAAAAAGGCTTCCTCTTTTTCATCATTAAAGCAGAGAAACACAAACTCCCTGGATTTCCCCTGCACAGTGTACTGAATTAGTCAGCCATCATTAGGTACAGTATCTTCTCAGGCATTCTGGAGTACATTTCAAGACAAGTGACAAGATGTAATTTCCTTCCCATTATATTTGCTAATGATGACATCTGTTTTCATCCTTTAATTAAGACATACTGTTAATATGCATATAAGACCAGCTATCATCTAAATAATGTAACAGGTGTTGTAAATAACTTGAGTCATTATATACCTGTGAAAGGAAATGATAAACCAAGTATTTCAAATGTTACTACAAGTGTGGAAGCCAAATTTCCAAAGAATGTTACAGCTTTTAATTTCCTCATATGTATACATAATTTACACCTGTCTCATGTGACCTAGAACGCGCACTGCTCTCTAATCAACTCCAGACAATCTCTCCTAGCCTTCCAGCCATACCCAGGAATAATTAGTCTATTTTTAAATGTTGCCATGTTACGTTATATTTAGATACCAACAATGTGTCATAGCCAGCTTTCATTAATCACACAAAGCTAGGAATAGTCCGTTTTTTTGCTTTTCATACTATTGCACTGATATAGAAACTTTAAGTGATATCAAGTTATTTTGAATACAAACTGCTTTGAATTCAGTAGACTATATCAACAAGTCTGGACAGAAAACATTCCATTTTCTGTCACTGTAATGATCCAATTACAAGAAGCATGATCAAACTTGAAATCAACAAAGTAATTAATTTTGCAGCAGTTAGTCAAAAAGAAAACACTGCAATATTTTACTTATAAGCAATGCCCCATCTGACAGAACTCCTGCTCATTTTCTTTAGTTCTGGATCATTGCTCACTGTCAAACTAACCTTAAAACATGGGTCCCACCCCATCTTCCTGCATAAAGTCCCATAGAACAGTCAACCAGTAAATATTTAAAACTGAACTGAATTGAAAGCTATTCAGTAGAGTGACCCAGGAATATACTCTGACAAGGAGAAATCTACTTATCCTTCATCTTCCAAAGTTTTATTGACTTTTTTTTACCCTTTTAGGATTAAGTGAAGTAGCACAGTGAAATTATTCTACTTATGCAGAGTAAATATGATAGCTTACTCTCAGCTGAGCCCTCCGAATGCTAAGCAACTTTATTGTTTCTACAGGAATACTTTATAAAACACGAATGGAGTGAGTAGTTGGGAAAGGCATCACTCCATCGGGAAAACTTGAGCAAAGACTTGAAGCAGACAAGGAAGCCAAGTAGTAAAGGGTGTGGAAGCAAAGGGAATGGGGAGAGTGGATGCTGAGGTGGGAGTGGGTGGGTAGGACCAGGTAAGAACAAGGGAGGAAGAGGGACACAGAGTGCAAACCTTACAGCCCATCACAAGCCACTGTCCCTTACACTGGGTGAGCAGGAGGAATTTGAATGCAAAAATTTGGTGAGTGGGCTCCTATGTCCACTGGACTCCAGTACTCTACAGCTTATTCTTTTTATCTATCTATCTATCTATCTATCTATCTATCTATCTATCTATCTATCTA